>JAODLC010000133.1:23100409-23119481 GCA_026781145.1 Hippopotamyrus pictus | reverse complement strand
CAGGCAGATTATCATCTAATTAACATTTGTATATTTATTACATGAATATAAAGTAATAAAACGGACAGTGTTGCTATTCAGTGAATTTTATTGACTCGTTCAAAATACATTACAGATGTTTCAAATGATTTTCCAATTACAGTACTGTACAAATTAAATTACTGAAGTGTATATAATTCAAATACGCTATAATACAGTAATGATCTTCTATAGCCTATTTCTCATGAAAAAAAAATGAGAGAAAATACATCCATCCATCCATTTTCTGAAACCGATTGTTCTGTTCATAGTCGCCGGGGGAGGGGGGGGGGGTGTCCGGACCCTATCAAGGAAGTTACTGGACCAAGGTGGGGAAACGCAGGATGGGGTTCCAGTCCGTCACAGGGCACACTCACACACCAATCAACCACACACTCACACCTATATGGCTAATTTGGTAACTCCAATTAGCTTCAGCATATTTTTGGACTGTGGGGGAAAACCTGACCATCCAAAGGAAAACCCCACGACGACACGGGGAACCCTGGCGGAGACGTCAGCGCGGTCCCCAGAGGTGCGAGGTGACAGCGCTAACCACTGCACCGTGCCGTCCCTTGAGAGAAAATCAGTTTCTTTTCCACGTCATGTGACGGGGTCTTACTCTTAGCTAAGGTGTTGGCTATTTTCCTAACTAGAAGTTGCTTTCAGCCACTTTGTGAATAGGTTTTATAGGAAAAACTTTTAGTGCGATTTAGGAGTACTCGTCGTGATAACATAAAATGCTTTGTGAATACGGGCCCAGAAGAATATATGTGTATTCCCAGCGTTGGTTGAGTATTTAAATACAAATAAAACTGAAATATTCTTTACATTCTCTAAAATTTAAGAAAGCAGAAAATGTAACATTTTTGACAGAATAATAATAAGAAGAATAAGAATACGTGTTGTTCGGTATTCCCTGGGGCAAAGAACTCGCGTTCGAATACGGAATATGGTTTAGTTAGATGCACTAGGCTTATGTTTGCCACTAGATGGCAGTAGTTATTAATCCATGCGAGGCTACATTAGATGCACACATCAAGCGGTATATAACCAATACCAGTACTCATGAATGAATGAACGAATGCATGTAGTGCATCACGTTGTGAAAATCCGAAAACACCTGAAAGGCATACAGAGACGCGTGAATACCAAGGTGCCACGTCTCCTGGAGGGAGGGACTGTAAAACACTGGAGCCCAAGAGGACTAGTTGCTTGAACACTGCGATGTTCGGCTCCGGAGACGGGGGGAGCAGGTAAGGTACAGCCTCCCTCGTTGGCTATTCCAGTTCTTGTTTCCTTTCTGCCCCATCTCCTCTTTAGGCACCCCACCTATTTCCCCCTGTGCTGATAGATCCAAACAATTACCGGACACAGAAGTTCGGTGCATTACAGAGTGCAACGTGCGAGCAAAACATTAAGCGTCTGTCAGGCTCACTTTCCTCTCTTATCTGCGCGCGTCTTGGATCATAACGGCAGCTGTCATCGGCTTCTTCAGACGTATTACCACCGTGATAACCGCAACGAAGATGACTTTCCCTTGTTGAGATGAAAAAAATCCCACGCATCATTCCACGGCTACATAGTTTGTGTGATGCAGTCTTACGCAGAATCTGTCCTAGATTGTTTACAAGGTGTTAATAGCTGGAGTTTACTGTGTGTTTCCCCTGCAATTCACATTGTCTGTAAAACTTTACACATGGCAATGAAAAGCACCCAACATCAAGCAAAAACAGTAGGTAACATACAGAATACCATGACAGAATACCAGAAGTTTGTTTTAGACGACCTAGATTCGCAATTACATAGAGTGTTTGCACCATCACAAAAGTCACCATAGAAACGAATTCTTACTACAAGTACAACATTAAAACCTCATACAGGTGAAGTGAATAATATTATCTTTTTTCAATGTGCCATTATATATTAGGAAAGTGAAAAGTCAGTTCTTGATGTTGATGGGTTGGAAGCAGGAAAAATGGTCAAACATAAAGATCTGAGCAACTCTGAAAAGGGCCAAACTGTTACGGCTAGGGTCAGTGCATCTAAAAATGACAAGTCTTGTGGAGTATTCCTCATATACAGTTGTCACGCTGCACCCCATTTACCTTGGAGGATGGAAGTCAGCGCTGGGATGTCAAGCCCGAGTTTACTGCATTCCAGTACAAGTTCGAAAGCGATTATACAAACACTGTAGCAACATGTGCACAGATAAAGGTTGGACAGTACATTGTTTATGGCCGATTTAATGAGATACAAATAAAACATAAGTGCTAAAAAACAGTATAAAACTGCAGCTTGCACTTCTGTTGATGAAAGGTGCAGAGGAGGCAGTGTGATGCTTTGGGCAATGGTCTGCTGGGAATCCTAGTCTTGACATTGATGTGGATGTTACTGTGACATGTTACCACCTACCTAAACATTGTTGCACACCAAGTTGACCGCTTCATGACAACGGTATTCTCTGATGTTCAAATTGTTC
Source organism: Hippopotamyrus pictus (assembly GCA_026781145.1). Taxonomy (NCBI): domain Eukaryota; kingdom Metazoa; phylum Chordata; class Actinopteri; order Osteoglossiformes; family Mormyridae; genus Hippopotamyrus; species Hippopotamyrus pictus. The sequence continues at coordinate 23,116,981 of JAODLC010000133.1, read as the reverse complement.
AGTTTTGGGTTTGAGGAACATAAGAGTTCAAGGTGTTGACTTGGCCTTCCGCAGATCTAAATCTGATCGAACACCTGTGGGATTTGCTAGACAAGCCTGATCCATGGTGGTCCCACCTCACAGCTTATAGGACTTAAAGGATCTCCTGCTAATGTCTTGGTGCCAGATACCTCGGGACACCTTCAGAGGTCTTGTGGAGTCCATGCCTCAATGCGTCAGAGATGGTTTGGTGGAGGACCAACACAATATTATGCAGGTGGATTGAATGTTATGCCTGATTGTTGTATACCTGTGTCTGTTTTTGCATAAGTGTTGTCATTTTGATTTTTTAAGTTTTTTTTTTAAATTTTCAATTGATATCTAGTTCAGTTTTAGCTTTCAGTGTGGTTTAGTTACTTTTTATTTTAAAGATGCAAATGTATTTAGTTGTTATACATTTTCGTTTATGTTTTAGTAATGTTATTTCTAGGCATAGACCAAAACTTGAATGACTTTGCTAGTGTCATGACACGGAACTGCAGGACTCGAGGGCAGGCGTCAGGAGAACAAAAATGGGCTTCATTGAGCAAAACTGGAGCAGGGAAATAAACAAGGACCACGAGTGGTCAAAATGGGAAGATTAGTACAGGGAAGGGTACCAGTGAAGAGAGAAGAGTGACATCAATGACCAGACTAGGGAACACAGCACAGCATATGTCCCCCTTTCATGTGAATTATGAACCAGCCTCGACCTGTTACCTATACAGTGATTATGATGGGTGATGCAGTCTACGGAAGAAGTGCAGACAGCCTCTGCAATACCCAGACATTTATGCGGAAAATCTATCGACAAACAACTAAATTAAACTAAAATTTCAATTCAATTCAATTCACCAAGAACTGTGCTGAGAGTTTCACTCCAGGAGAACACATGACCATAGACGAACAGCTGATCGCGCTGTCCATTCACGCAGTATATCGCGTCCAAGCCGGACAAATTTGGGATCAAGTTCTGGATGGCGACGGATTTGGAGACCAAATACATCTGCGACGCTACCCTTTACTTGGGAAAGGACCCCAGTCGTCAGAAGGGGGAGAGGACTGTTTGTCTTCTGGGTTCCTTGCACGTGGCGATTGGGGACAGCAGAAAGAGGAAACCCAACACGATAACAGACTACAACCACATGAAGGTATGTGAATGTGTATATAATTTTACACCAGTACTACAATGTTTTCTGATATGTACTATACAGGCCTATATGGGGTAGAAAAAAAGCACATATACTCATGTCTCTCTCTCTCTGCTTTTACAGTGTGGTGTAGATGTGTTGGACCAAATGGCGTGCATGTATTCAGTACGAGCAGCAACATGCAGGTGGCCAGTAGCTGTATTTTACAACATGCTGGACCTGGCAGCGGTGAATGCCTACGTTCTGTACAAGGCGTGCACAGGGTGGAAAGGCAAAAGAAGATTGTTTCTGAGTCTTCCAGCCAAGGAACTCCATTCCAGAGAGGATTGCTGCCGCAGCGTTTGCTGCTGCTGTGCCAGGACCTGTACAGACAACTCAGCGCCAGGTACAAGAGAGCTGCAGCAGAAATCGCAGCAGGTTTACCTGCCTAAAGTGTCACAAACACACCTGCGCCAAATGCAGGGACCATGGTCACTGGGTCTGCAAACGCTGCAAACACAGACTTTGAAACAGACAGACAGACTGTGTGGGAGAGTAACCACTGAGACAAAAGGCAGAATGAGCGTGTTATCAACCATGGACCATGGTCTCCACCCATTATGGGAGAAAAATGATTCTTGGGGGGGTTGTATTAGCTGGTTTTGATTTATTGGGGGGGCTACAACCCCGCCATCCCCCCACCCGTAATTTATGCCCATGGTTCTAGTGTTAAAGCCTCCTTGGGTGTGATAGGTTTGTTGGGTTTGAACACCCCCCCAGGAATTTTCTTGTTATGCAGGCAGTTAGTAAAAAAATCCCTCCATGAAATTATCTTCAGCCTCGACCATTGGTGAAATCCACCAAACTTTGGTGTCGGGTATATGGAGAATTTGTGGGGGCTTTCCCCTAAATATTAAAAAGGAAAAAGAAAAATGAAGGCAGTGTCAGGAAAGATGGGATGCTGGATTCCCCCCGAAATTTATATTCTGACTTTGTTGTTAATAAATGATCTGGACCCCATCAATTCTCACTCGATTTTCATAAGCAAACAATGTTTGGAAAGCCGCTGAATTTCTAGTCCACCGCGAGTGCTACAGCCATCTGCTCCCGTCTTCAAATCTACCACACTCCAATAAAGGAGGAGAGGTAATCCACAAATCCTATCATTCATAACACCGTCAAACAGGTTTACAAGGAAGGAGGTATTGGTCGCAGGTGAATCAGCTCCATGCGTTATGCACGGTGCAGAAAAGCATCGCTGGATGTGTGGAAGTGGGTGGAACTGGGCGGGCTGTGTGACTAAAGCGTCCGAAAGAGTCAAGTAGAGTCGGAGCAGCTGCTGCGGCCGAACGATGTAGGTCCACGAGGGAACGATTTTTGTTTCACCGGTGCGTTTCATGACAGATGGAGGGGTTTCACTTGACGGCAGAAATAGCAAAGGAAATAAGAGTGTCATAATACTCACTGATTACAAAACACTTTTTCTCTGGGGTATGTATCTTTTAGCTAATTAAATTATGGTTACGTTTAAGCGACTTCTGACTGACACTTCGTGGAAATTACTTCACGGTTATCTAGCTATCATTCTAATTAATGTTTTTTTCCTGCTCTGTTTCAACTTCCCCTAGGGACTCAATGTGCACTTATTCCTGCTGAAGTTTTTAATTGTGGTTTATGCTGTACTTTGACATATGACGAGCGTTTACGAAATGTTAATAGATTGTTTTGGAAGTGTGTCTGTATTTAAAAACGAGAGAAACGTCGTTTTATTAATTTTTACAGTTTCAAGTTCTTGAGTGACGAAATAAGTATGTTGACGAGTGATCATTCAACTGCTAGGATCAGAAGTCAGTATTATAAATTAAAAATAATTTATCTTAATATATCTTTTTTTCCCAGTACCATGGGTCCTCAGGACTAATATTAACCTATCAATCTATTGTAATATTATTAGCCTATATCACATGGTTTTTGTCGTTTAATATCTATGCTATATAGTTTTTTTTAAATGATGTTATTATACATTAACCCAGTCACTGTGCATGTGTGACTGAAAGCGTGAAATGAAGACAGAGAGAGAGGGAGAGAGAGAGAGTGAGTGAGAGAGCCGATGGCTCTTTATCACGGAGTCAGCTGTTTGACAAATGACCAAAGGTTATTTGATAACTTTTTTTTTGATTAAAGTGGTTCATTCAGACTATTTGACAGACATTATAATTACTGTTCCTTTAAAGCAGAGAACCAATCGATCTACTGTCACCAATAAAAAGAATTAAGCAGGTCTAATAATCTTAAAATTCATTAATCTGTGAAGCGGGTCCCCGGCAGACTACAACTTTTCAAATACGGCGTCCCACATGTTCTCTGCGTTTTGGACAGATATTTTCCCCCAAAGTGCAGCACTTACTCCTAACTGTTCAGAAAAACGTTTTTTTTTTTTGTTGTTAGTTCTCCCTTAGTCCAGACTCACCATTGTGTGATCAGGTGCAGGTCTGTGAGGTGGACGTATGCTGCCCTTTGCACGGGTGTTACAGACCGACATCAGGACTTGGTGCAGCTTGGACGAGTTAGTGTTTGTATTGGAACGACTGGTATCAGTTCACTGCATTTTCGCTAAATAAGCAACAAGAATGATGATTAATAGAAAAAAAATCAATCAACCGCTACCCGAACATGAAGATACCGGTATAGTTTATATATACCTAAGTGCAAACTACTCTGAACAACTTAAAAAGGCGTTATCCGTTATATTTAAAATGGTAACAGTAGGCCTATGTGAAAATTCTCGCAAATAATACTTGTTTTACATACATACATGTTTTCAAGCTAACACGTTTTATTTAAATCTCATTAAAAGGAAGTAGCCATATTTAGTGGCGTTTCCGTTTAGGCCCGAACGTCTAGAAAGTGACGATTATTTCGGAGATGCAAACAAGCGATTGTCCGTTGTGGGAGAGAGCTTTAAAATGAATAGGTTTTAATTCAGTAGCTTTTTATTTTGCATTTACTCTCTCATTTAGTTCATTTAATTTCTGAAATATTAATGGAAATATATTCTGAAGGCACAATGATCCAAAGTGGGCTGAGAGAAGAAGGAAGATGGTTTGCAGCAGGAGCGCACAGGTCCAGGAAGAGTATAAAAGACAGACAATGATAGTTGCTAGGGCAACAATTCAAGGTTGGTGACAGGAGAGGCACAATGTTTTAGACAAATGGAGGGTCAAGGTACCATGCCAGGGAGAAACTAATTGATTACTAACTGATTAACAAAAAATAATCACATGATAAGGAAACATTGCATGCCTAAGCATTCGAGGATTGATGATTTGGAAAAAGGATGACGCATAAAGAGTAAGTAACCATTCAAAATATGTACTGAGGACAGTATTAGATTGCACTCACATTAACCAATGAAATGTACCCGATTCACTTTCCAAAAAGCTTTAAGAACTCACGTATGGGGAGTGATGATATTCTCAGGGAGATGGACTCTCCCTTTGATCAAAGAAATATAACAGTGAAAAGGAATGGTTTCTCTCCTGTCAAAGGTTCTTTGAGTTTGGGTGTTTTAAATTCTGCACCGTTTTAAGAGGAAAATAATGAATATCAGGTAAATGAAATGAGTGCATATCTGAAGTGTTAGTAGTTCCCTTAAGATTTGTCTTTACAATATTTATAAAGCTCTACAAACTTTTGATAAAAAAGACATCTTGGGTTTGTAATCTCCAGCTCCACTCTGAGTCCGGTGTGAAAACTTGCCTTGTAGCAGAATTTTTTTTTTTCTTTCTCTCAATCTCGCTATTTAAGTTTGAATTTTGGTTCACGACTGCTGTTACTGAGGACTGCCAACCTCTTAATTCCTCTGTTGAGATAAACATTATGTAATAAAGTACTAAGTGTTTAGGCAGGTGCCAGTTAACTTTCAAAGTATCTTCTAAAGATCTGACTTTAAACGGCCTTAGCGTGATGTTTTGTACGACAGGCATGATTATAAAAATAAATGCGAATGTCTGTCTGACATAGGTTTCGGGTGACAGCACTTAGTCATCAGAGATCCTGCTTAAGTCATGTGAAACAAGAAAGAAGGTCTGGTGTGCAGAGGCACCCCATGAAAGCACAGACACCTGGAAGGAAGGAACTGAGCTGCAAGCTGCTTCTAAATTTTCAGATAGTGGGGTAAATTGGGGGGTAATTATAAACTGCCGAAACCACAAAAGAACCGCCCAGGGTGAAAAGAACAGATGCTGTATCTGCGGCATGGTGCAGGAACAGGGATTGGGGGGAGGGGCACGGCGAGATCTGGGTGGTGATGGATGCGTTTACAGCGGCAGGAGAATCGGTGAGGCGCCGACAGAGGCAGGACTCCAGCTCGGCGATGGATGGCGTCCTGGAGACGGCGGTAACGCTGGGCTTCTGTAAGGTGGGCTGCGGCCTCCTCTCCCTGACCGCACTCTGGTCCCAGCGCAGTGCCGTCGGACTCTGCTGCAGCTGCCTGCTGCTGTTCACCGACCTCGGAGTCACAGGTGAGCGGGATGCCGTCGCTGTCTCGCCGCCGCACTTTGGGCTGTGTCCCGCCGGCAGCTCACCTCCTCCCCCCCCCCCCCCAGCGTTCCTGGCCCTGCTGCGGTCGGCCGGAGGCTCCAGACTGCCTGCGATGTCCGCCCCTAGCGATGTCATCGCCCTCCGCTTCCTGCTCTTCCTGGGGCGGGCCTACGGCACGGCCCTGCTCTTGACGGTCCCGCTCGTCACCGTGGAGATGGTCTATAGGCTGAGGCGGCCTCGAGGGCGAGGCTGTGTCGGTCGCCGGTGTATTTCGGTGGCACTGGCTGGCGGGGACACAGAGGACGGCAGCCGGGAGGCAGCTCTAGCGCACGGCAGCGCCTTCCTCAGCTGCTTGGTCATCTGGGTCGTCTGTGGACTCCGCGGACGCCTCGGTGCCAGGCTGGATGAGCGGCATGCTAAGGCCTGCATGCTGAGGACGGGCTCCCTGTCCACCTGCCTCCCTGACATGCCCGCCATCACCCTGGCTACCGTGGGGGACCCTGTACTGGCACTGTTCGGGGCAGCTCTCCTCCTGGCCTTGGCGCTGAGTATGAGTCTGCCCAGGAGTGAGCCAACCCAAACCGGCACAGTACCAGTTCACCCTGGGCACCTCCCACCCGTATCCTTGTGTGTCCCGGATGTTGCGGGGTCTACTTCTAAAACCAGCGAGTCTCCTGTCCCTCAGCATGTCACCGTGATGCTGGATCCCTCTAGCCGCTCCCTGCAAATGGCCGTCCCCCTAGGACACATGGCACACGGGGTCCACATGTGGGGGCGAGTCACTCCCTGCCTTCGAGGAAGGGTGCTGACCGGACTCGCGTGTGGCATTGCCCTCTACCTCTTCCCCCCCTCGATAAGTGTCAATGTGGTACTGATCAGGTACCTGGAGGCTCTGGCTGAGTGGACACTGACCCCCCTGCTGTCTTTGTCTAAGGAGGCCGTGGCTATCAACCAGCTGCTGCTCACCTTTCGGAGACACGGCTCGCCCAGCCTCGCTGTTCAACTTATGGAGACGGCGAGAGAGGCATGAGATCTATGGGTGTGAAACCCCCAGCTTCGCGCCAGGGAGCCAAGCTGCAACAGGCCTTTAGATTGCCTGCACCGCAAAGAGCAGAAGCGTGTCAGTCCCTGTCTTCTGAAGAGCATAAAGAGAATCCCTCAGCTTCAAAGCGAATCACAGGCTAAAACTCGCTGTCTCTCTTGCTCGGAGACTGACGGGGGCTTTTGGGGTCCGTGTCTAGTGAAACTGTACATAAATCTCTCAGGGAAAAAATATATAAAGGAGATGACAGGCAGAGCAGGGGGACAGAGACAAAAACAGCTGTAAACGCTGAACGACAGCCATGACCAGTGTAGAAACGGTGGCCTTTAATAGATGGGCATCACTTTTATGTGGACGTTACGTTCACACAGAGCCAGTCACACTCTTCCGGATTTGTTTGGTTTGTATTGACAGGTTTGTTCCTGGTATTTTCATTGGCCCTCGGTACGGTATAATCCTCACTTATACTGATAGTACCTCCTGCCAAAATTCCTCCGAGCAAACATGCTGGTGAAATTCCTCACTTTCATTAACCTGTGACGACAAACCGGAAACCTCAGCGATGAAGTCCAACAGCAGAGGTCTCCCGGCAACCGCTCTTGATTGAAGGGATGAGGGGGTACTGGGAAAACGGAGCTCTAAGCTGAGAAAAAAAGTTTGCTTGGGGTGGAAGGGGGGTGGTGGTGTATTTTTGTAGCTGCCTTTCTTGCTGTGAGGGGCGTGATTCTATGGGGGAAACATTCAGAAAATCTGTGCTCAGACTTGCGTAGGGCAGATGTTCCTATAGCAGAGAGCCTGGAGCTAATGGGGTGGGGGGGGGGGGGGGGTACCTCCCAGGCCCACACATGTTCACACTGCCCCCCAACTTCGCAGCTACTTGCGGCCCACCTTGTTTTAGTGTGTATGACGGTTTGAGAATAAATGGTACTGTGTCAAACTCTGGCCAAGTTTCACTGACTGCTGAACATTTCTGCACAAATTGCTTTATATTTACTCAAGACATTTATCATTTGAACGCGTGAAATTAAAATGAATGCGGGTGCAAAAACGTGTCGGGTCTCAAAAGGTACTGAGCTAAACTGAGATTTAGACCAAGTTTTTAGCAAAACAAAAATTAAGTCGAAGACCTTGCTGCTTAGTTCATATCAAGGACGATTTTAAAAGCATCTTAGCAGCGTGAAACAATCTGAAATATGGACAGTGATTAATGACAGTTAAGCCAAAATGGGGCCGGAGCCAGCTAAAATGTGAGACAGCCATAAAGCTGAGGGGATGCCTGAGGACAAGCCAAAGCACCTGATCGGGGGAGCGGGGAGCTGCAGGACCATGGCAGGCGGTAGAGACGCATCGAAACCTGGCTCTGCAGTGACACATGCCAACCCAACTGTGAGCATAGACCACCCTGTGCTGTAGCATCCAGGGTCTGCTTCTGTTGCACACTGTACACCAAGGGTGTGGAACCTGATCCATGGAGAGCGAGTGGGTTTTTGGGGTGACCTCTCCGTCGGCCTATAACAGCGGTTCCCCCGGACTGGAGTTGAGAACCACTGCTATTATTGGCTGATCAAGAGGTCATCTCAAAAACCCGGACCCACCCATCCCCTGCTGTACACGAAGTCAGTCTAAATACAGAATATCACCTTCGCCACCTGCACCAAATTCTCCAAAAACCAGCTGTTTCAGCCATACGAGGAAATATCTGATTTGTTTTGAACTGATGAACCTGGACGACCTGGCTAGGATTTTAGGTATGCCCTGCTATCCACCCCACCTGCCTGGAAGGTGCAGCCGTTGGCACCTTCTTTATGGCCTGCCTCGGGAGCCCTAATCCCTCCAAAAGGCCAAGAGTCACCGAGACATTCTTGCATGCAACGAAGACGACAGGAAGATCCTGCTGCCTGGACGGCACCACCCCACTCTGCAGGATTAGTCAGGAATGCGACGCACGGGAAGAATTTTTTGTATTCAGCGAGGTGTATTGCCTGCCTCTGAAACAAAAGCTGTTATTTTGTGCACATCACCACCAGTATGCAGTAATCTTTGTGTGTGTGTGTGTGTGTGTGTGTGTTTAGGGAGGGGGCGATGGACTAAGGTGTAGAATTAAAAAAATGCAAAAAAAAAAATAAGTTTGAAGTGTATCGGGCCTCCACAGTCTTGAGACCAGACAGGCAGGTTCTCACATCAGGATAGAAATCTACCATTATTGCTTTCTAGTGTCCCTGATAGTACACCACCTTCATCACCTTGTGGATGGGAGGGGGCTGTAGCCTGAGGGCTGGACGTTTGTGAACAGAGGGAAAAGCACCTGCGGAAAATGCGTTAAAACCGTGATAAAAGTACATAAATGCAGAGAAGAAAAAAACAGTGGAAACAATTCAAAAGTAAACAGAGTTGTGCTAAACATGCAAGACAGGGATGATGCAAGAGCCATCCAACACAGGCTGGGTGTAAACCTGGTGTTAATAATGCAAAGTAAGGCAGTGCTGCAAGCTTGGTGCAAGCAAACCGAGGCGGATTTTGCAACACCCCGGGACCACAGTCCCCTTCATATTTAACAGGGCCGTCTCTAATTTGCCAGTCATGGTTGCCCAAATGCAGCCCGCAGGAGTCGTATATGACACGCATGCAGAGACGAACATCAGAAAGTGGGTCTTTTAAAACGGTCATTTTCCGCATACGTGGCACAGTGAATGTGTTAATTTTCGTTCAGAAGCATCATGTGAAACACAGCAACACGGAAGCGGTGTGACCTGCAGGGCACAAAGAACACAAGCTTGGCGAGGAGCGTGCCCCACCCTAGGAAAGTGGTGTAAGAAAGAAACAATATGTCAATCAAATTTTGTGGGAAGCCCAAGAGGGCCTTCCCCCCCACGACTTCAGGGGACGTACTCCGAGAGGGGCAGCTGGTTAGAATATCTAGAATTTTGCCTCACTTTCATAGGAGGGGGAGTCAACAGGCTGTACAACAGGCTGGATGAGAGACTAGTTCCAGGATCTGAAAATCAGTATTGAAATGTGGAAGACAAAAAGAGAGTGGAAATGTGTGCTTTTCCCCTACATCAATGGGGAGTGTAAGTGCATTACCACAGTAAGTCCAGGGTACAGAGCAGCCTCTCTAAAGTCATACTGCCTGGTTTGTGGCTGTGGGTGTTAGACACTCATCCAATGCGAGCGTCATCATGTGTGAACAACACCGCCTACGAGGTAGGGATCACACGAACAGCGCTGGATTTTCACCATTCTTTATTGTACATTGACACAAACCTCATTGACCTTTAGCTGCAATAGCACATCAAAGTATGTTTAAAGAACGAAAAATGTCCATTGCGGTCACCCTCGAGTAACCACATCCCCACCCTCCACCATTCCAGAGCTAAATGACTGATTAGCAGCTTTGCTTCAAAGTGATTGAGGGAGAAGCACATCAGGCGGTGAAGGAACACGACATCCACCAGACCAGGTCAGCATCCTGACCTTCACACCAACATCATCATACTAATAATAATGAAAACAACAAGACCTGGAAATGAAACGGGGTTTACCCATTTGGCCATCTTTGAGTAAGCCATGACCACTCATGCTCAGAACCTTGGTCAGACTAACCCAGTCTTCTGGGGCCTGCTGCTTCGAGTCGGAGATGATTCGAGTTACCTCAGGAACCCCGGCAAATTTCTTAGCACCTCCTCTGAGACCCACATTTTCTCAGCCCAGAAATGCCATGTCTCTACCATGGCTTCTCTGAATAATCATTACTTTGAAATAATAAAATATGGAAACTCAAAAAGGAAAGAATCTTGCAGACCTGGACCATCCTTCTTAAGGCCCAGGTCCTAGGAACGATTAGAAGAGCACTAGACATCGTAAAATGACATAGAAACGGATCCTTAGACTATTGATAATGTGTGGGAAAAAATTCTGAGAAATAATTGAAATGTCTACGCTTCTTTGGTTGGCAATATTATTTGGAGAGCAATAGACTCAATGCACTTAGGGAAGACGCATAGGGATAGACTGCCTAACTGTACATTTTTTTTTGCAATATTTTCCCCGAAATTCATCTGTGGTCTAATCTCCACAAATGCCATTACATAATTGTTCCTGTAGCTACTGAAGCTCAACGCAGTGCTCTTTTCACTCGGAAAATACTTGGAGGCCCTCCACGTTTGTTTATAATGCATCTCAGGCACGAACAAGCTTCTGCGATCGCATCGAACTACGTCAGCCGAAGTGAATCTGGCGGAGGGTACGGACGGCATGCGTTACAGGGCATGTGTCCTCAATAGGCAGAGACCCAACTTAAGTGTTTTTTTTTAAAAAAAAAAAAAAAAAAACCCCGCTATGCTACATTGATACATTTGAACATATCCCCCCATCTATCCATTTTCTGTAACTGCTTGTCCTACTCGGGATTACGGGGGGATCCAGAGCCTAACCCAGAGACTAAGGGCGCAAGGCAGGGAACAACCCAGGATGGGGTGCCAACCCACCACAGGGCACACTCACACGCCAATCAACCACACATGCACACCTTTGGGCAATTTGGAAACTCCAATTAACCTCTGCATGTTATTGCACTGTGGGGGGAATCCAGAGTACCTATTGGAAACCCCATGACAACATGGGGAGGAGAACGTGCGAACTCCACACACATGGAGCCAAGACGGAGACTTGAACCCGGGTCCCAGAGGTGTGAGCCAACAGTGCTAATCACTTCATTACCACGCTGCCCTATTTGAACAGGTACTCATTAGTAAAGATAAGTCAAATTATCAACACTGACCACAGGTCAGGTCAACGTGAATTACATGCCTACGGATTATGGAAGCAACCGATCGGGGTTTTGATCAAAGGCAGCTGATTGGGACAGAGGACAACCAGAACCTGTACGAGAATCAGACCCGTTTTCTAAGAGGATGGCGACAGGACAGATGGAAAGCTTTGTTGCTCATTTCCGGTCCTGAAGTTACAGCAGCAGACGGGAATGGGAAGGGGCTCATCACCAAGTCGACTTTTAGAAGCACTACAGATACCATGTTGACATTCTGGCACAGCCGTGAACACAGCCGGGGGGGGGGGGGGGGTACATTGTCAAAGAGAATAAGGTGTGAAGCATCTGGCAGTCGAGATAAGGGTGTCAGTGCTCCCCCCTGGCAGATGGTGAAAGTGAGGGAGTAAGAGGCCCATCTGGGGGGTAGCGGGAATCCCAGAATCCCGCCCCCAATCCCAAGCGATCTATGTCCTCTTATGCCTCCCCTGTTGCATTAAGATTTTAAGTAAGACTGACTTTCGACAATCACACAATTTCACTGATTTGATCAAGGTGTACTTGGAATGGTCACGCATTGCACAACAAGTTTCTCTGCAGAAACACAAACCAGACAGAACTGATCAAACATACTTTATAAATGTTTCATTTAAGCGATGAAGTTTCGTGTCTGAATGGGGGCATTTTTCCAGGCACCAGAGCCACAAGTGCCCTTAGGTTAACCCTGCGCACTGTGCTTTCCCTGATGACCCATCCTGCCTGGACCCCCAGTTTCACGGATTCTAGAGGCGAACTGTGTTGATCCGTAGGGGCTGTACGTTCTTGCCGTTGGCATGGCTCTGACCCGGGCTGAAGTAGGGGTAGAGCTTAGCGTGGAACTTCTCCCTGTAGGTGTAGAGCCAGGACATGTCGTCGGCGTTGTAGAACACCAAGAGGCCTTTGGGGTAGTCCAGGTAGACGCCCACCTTCTCCAGCTTGCTCTTCACATTGAGGCGGGTCCAGGGCTCGGTGCAGGCGCTGTACTGGTTGCCGTCATGCATGACGATGCAGTAGAAGCCACGGCTGGGCTGGATCTGGATGTTGCCCTTGCGGCTGACCATCTCACTCGCCACCCCGATCATCCACTGGGTCTTCTCGGACACCATCACCTCCCAGTAGTGCACGCCGGAGCCGAAGCCCTCTGCCCCCAGGACGGACACTTCCACGTCGAAGCGGCGAGGCGAATCCTGTAGTGGCTGCGGATGCAAATTCCCATACGCCACGATGGTGCAGTCGTCGGACAGGATGAGGCGCTGGTGAGCCGTCATGGGGTCCAGAGTCAGGGCGGCTGGTACTGCGGGACGACAACACAGCATGAGCAGAGACCAGGGCAGCGGTGGCAACAAAGGACACCTCTGATCAACATCATCCTGTCCGTTACCACTGCAGGCAAACAGTCACAGGCCACTTTCAAGTGGGCAGAGATTAATTTGAAGCAGGTCTATAAACCATGACCAGTAATGGATTTTTTAATGGATTGAGGCCCCTCTCGTTTCATTATCTGAAACTAGATTAGAAGACATTATTCCAAAACGCTGTGCAGAGCGCCCCCTCAAGGCAAAGATGTGGATACCTCTCAGGCATTCACAGAAAAAGGTGAGGAGCAAGCTTTCTCAGCACGTGAGAACCTTAGATATCTCTTCTACTCTGTGTCCCTTAAAGTCACCATGATAAACTGTTCGGATTATTTACAACAAGCATAGACACGGTTAATCCTCTGCTCGTTCGTTACGCAATGAGATCACCACCACCCTCCTGCGTTTGGCCAAAGAAATAAAAACAAAATCATGACTCCATGCACAATTTTGCATCTATATCAAGTTTGTAGGCCATTCCTTTGCTCTCCATATTTGTGGAGCAGTGCAGTAGGTATGGAGGCCTGCCCGTTGGTGTCCTCCTGAAGAATTACATAACATCCTGCCTACATCCTGAAAAACAAGTCGGAGTCTAAACAAGCAGGTCAAACAGGATGATGGACAACTCATAGCATAAAATACCCGGCATCATAACAACCAGATTATTGTTAAGGGAGTTACCACCTCCTCTCCTGGGGTGGGGGGGGGGGTCCTGACAGAGTGCCCTGCTGTAACATGATACATCTGCTGTCACCTGCCTTGTGGCACCCGAGAGAGCCCTCACATGCCCGGCTTGCAGCCCATACCACGCTTTATGGGACCAGCAAGGTCTCCATGGCAACCAAATTGAAAGGGGTGGAGAGATGTTGCACAGGGAATGGGAAGGACAATGTGCATGTTGGCAGCTGTCCACTAGGACCCTCTTGGGAGAACAAATGGGTGCAGTGAGATGGACTGACCACTTGGCCAATTGCTCAGCAGGCATGCACTGCGTCAAGCCAATCAGCTGCCAGGAAGTCTGCTTGTGTGGAGGGCTCTGCAGTCGCATTAGCTTGGCTGATTGCCCCACCAATGAGTAAACTGGCTTGCTGACATCTAGTAAGACAAGAAGTTAGAAGATAGATGGATGAAATATAAAAATATTTAGAAGCAATCCAGTTCTTTTGTAAGCTGAGCAAAGGCTCAAGGAGCAGAAACCCCTGCAATGCAATCTCGAACAAGAGTGGGGAGCAAGCTTGGAAGCTCCCCCGAAGACAGGGGAATCACAGGATGACAGGCGGGGGGGACATAAGGCAAGCGGGAAGGCGTGATACCACAAGACATCAATGTCACTCTGACCTCCAACACAAAGAAGAGCCAGTGATGGGCCGAACCAAGTCAGACAGAAGCGGGGGGGAGATAATGAGGAGACCTGCTATGCAGTGCCAGTTCTCGAATGGGGCCGATGGGTACATCCCCCCACGACACTATTTATAAACCCACACAGTCACCACTGCCGCCGGCGCCCACGTCACACAGCTCCACGGGCCGGAACGTAGGAACAGATGAACCAAACGCAGCTGGAGTGGCTGTAAGACGCGTGACCTACGCAGCTGGTCCTGGTGACGCGGCAGCATCCCGTAACGGCAGAAGAGACGCCTCCACTCGAGGTGCATTAGGATGCTCGGGAAGCTCCAAATTGATTAAAAAGGGGGATGATCCCCGAGGGGAGAAGTTATCGTGAATGATGCTACTGTGTCGTCCTGTGAGAGGCTCCTTGTCAGATACATCACACATCGTTCCCTCATTGATAGTCCCTCCACATCAGCGAGTGGCTCATGCCATCGGCTCCCGGTCACGCCAACCCAGCAGCGAGGCCGTCATTTAAGGAGGACAGATCTCACAGCTTTCTCTGCTTTTTAAAAGTTAGTTAATAAATAAGCATTTTGTGGAGTTGTACAGTCTGAGGGAGAGCCGCAGGTTACCTGGTGAGATATCCTGGAACAGGGACTTCCATATTGTGTACTGCAGGGGCCCCATGTACTTCGACGTGGGGAAGTCTTCGTACGTCAGGTTGGTCTCGTGAATCTTTCCTTTTATTCTACAGAAATGAAATGGCCAGTGAACCGGTAAGAGTGAGAGGGCGCCACACAGAGGGCAACTGTTGTATGCACAGTGAATCCAATCGACCATTAACAACTTAAAACACACAATACTTGGACACGCCCCCCTCCACCGCTGGCCCCCACAGACCCCCCTCCCACCCTCAGCCCACCTCTCGGAGGTGACTGCCACGCCCTCCAGGAATTCATGGCGGCCCGTCTCACTGAGCCGCTCCTGCAGGATCTGAATGCCCTCCTTGACGTCGCGGAGCTGCTGGCTGTAGCGTTGGATCTTGCGCTCGATGTCGGCGAGGGTGCGGGCCGTGTCCGCCTCCAGCTCCTCCAGCATGCTCTTCTGCCGCTCGCGCAGGAACCGGTGCAGCCGCTCGAAGGCCTCACCTACCGTTGCTCGCAGACTCTTTGCTGACGACTGTAGGGGGGAGAGCGAGAGACGGGGCCTGAGCACTTGGTAACGTCAGCAAGTGGCACGACGGCAGCCCTCATTTTTGCCGTGTTTCCATGGTTCCCTTGAAGGTTAATGCTTGCGACTAGCATCTCATTGTCATAACAAAGCATTAATTAGCCTCTCCCTGTACATGGGCTGGACAATCACACACATAAGGGGGGGGGGGGGTCTGTGGCCCCCACTATCTATTTGTGGCAGAGGTTAAGCACGGACAGAACTGGCCGAAGGGGCCGACAGCCACAAACTGTCCTTGATTCACATAATTAGAGACGTGTTCTGGAGGACAGCAGAACAGCTGCATGGAGGAACAAGGAAAGAGGCAAGGTCAAGGTATGAGAGAAAAGGTGGCTGGAGTCCCTGAGGGGCACGGGACAGGACCAGCCGCCCATCCCAGAATCCCTGAGGGGCACGGGACAGGACCAGCCGCCCATCCCAGAATCCCTGAGGGGCACGGGACAGGACCAGTCGCCCATCCCAGAATCCCTGGTAAACACTGATGCAGGCACAGGTGGGTGAGGGTATTGGTGGGTGAGGGTATTGATCAGCATCTGGGGTCAGCTAGGGACATGCATCCGCAGTGGGAGAGGAAGAAGGGCACAAAAAAGAAAGAGAGGAAAGATTCCAAAAGAGGGCGCAGGGAAGACTTGGAAACGGGGGGGGGCACTGATTAAGCGAGAGAGATGAATCCCTGTTCAAACCCGTAACGGCAGCAGGTGGAGAATCTTCAAGGAGGTCAGGCAGTTTCCATTTGCATGTCTATTTTTGTGGGGGACTTCCCAAAGACTCACTGTTACAGCAGCCCTCTCAAGCAAAGCCTTAGAAACAACAGCAAAAAAAAAAATCACTTAATTTCTGCGGTTAAATTTTCTTCCCCTAAAAACAGAAACATCTGTGCAAACACACACACCTGAACTGCTTATGCGCATTCATGGTACATGAATCCCCCTCACTGTAGCCCACATCACAATACTATTTATTTTTGAACCATTACTACTGAATTTCACACAATACTTTGGCATTTTTTGTACTGTTACCGTTTATTATTTATTAGGGCTGAAACTAACGATTATTTTGATAATCGATTAATCTGTCGATTACTTTTTCGATTAATCGATTAATCGGGTGGGGGGGGGG
>JAODLC010000133.1:23079760-23094458 GCA_026781145.1 Hippopotamyrus pictus | reverse complement strand
CCAAAATTCCCCAGCTAAACTTCCCATGGGATGGAAAGTTTCCGGAAACTTTCCGCCCCTTTACAACCCTAGTCCTACATAAATTAAGTCAGCGAGTACCTGTGAATTTGGCCAAAATGAACTAAAACAACTGAATGTATCTATAACCATCTATAACTCCTGCATTTCAAGAGTTCTCTCTAAATAGAATAATCGATGTATTATAACAATCAGTTTTGTTTGCCATTCGATATGTTCTGACGGATCCCATTTCATTCTCTCAGCAAGCCAAATTTAGAGCCATCAGTAACATATCATGACAACTGTTTTTATTTTTTGCATACCGGCGGGGCAGCATTTCACCACAGTCCACAAGGCAGAAAGTCACCCGAGTCGCCTGTCATACTTCCTTCTCCCTCTCTCCCATAAACACATCCATGCAAAACGAATGTGGAAACCTCAGCTGCCCCTAGTCCTCTATCCACAAAGCATGGGAGAGAGTCACTGCCCAACCCAGTCTATGCATGCAGCAGAGGGCTGTACACTCCACAGCCCCTAACCGCGGGGCTGTCTGCAGGGGGACTGACAGAATCAGAGCAGGGCAGCCTGGACGCTTCACCGTCTGGGACAGTAATGTCCATTTGCGGAGAAGACCGGATTAGCTGTGTCTGCTAGCAAGATTAGCTAAAGGCAGATGGCGAGGGCAGAATTAAACCTTCCCCCATGACCCTTCCCAAGCAGCCATCCAAGTAGGGATGTTAGACAGTCCGAATGCCCCGACCCATCATCATGCTGGGGTTTAAACCAGACGTGTCTTCCTATACTCCCCTCAATGTGCTCAAAGTGCCCATGGGCTTTTAATGGGACTTGCCAGCTCATATATCCGGGGGCTGTCTCCCACGGTGAACCGGTGCCACCTCCGAGTAACGATTTGTCAGATCACAGCAGGGCCTGAAAGCTACCTGGCTGAGGTCTTTTCCAGCAGGAGGCTGACCGCACCACCTATGAGCGTGGGCTGTTAGCCCGCGCCGTGCCCCGACAGCCAGCGCCACTCGTGGCCGGAGTTAATTGGCAAAGGGGGGCGGAAATGACCGAAACGCAAGATTAAAGACAGAACGGGAGGCAGAAATCCTTAACGAAGCCTTAACGAAGCCTCCACAGCGGGTGATGCTAATGAGGGTGTCTGGAGCTGACAGGCAGGCCCTGGCTCAGCCTCTCGCGTGGATCTCACCTTGAGTCTCCATCAACTATGCAACCTGAGACTCTGCAGGTCCGACCCCCCCACCCCAGAGGGGGAAAACTAAAGCCAAGTGTCCTCTCAATAAGAGGCTGAATGGCTGAGCTCACCGTCCTCCAAGAAGTACTGGCATGTGTATCCAAAAAGTCTTCAAAGAGAGAGACAGAAAAAAAAAACTATTAATAGGACACACACACACACACACACACACACACACACACACACACACACACACACACACACACAAATACTCCACCATGCATAGCAAGGAGTGGTGGGTGTCTTTTCAGTCCTGGTGGCTGCAGGTATCTCCTCCGTGTTTAAATGAAGGGGACATTGTGAGCGGGCTGACATTACGACAGGAGCACCTAGGACCCCGCGGGAAGCCGCCAGAACAAAGGCTCAGTGGAAGTTTCCAGTAAGGCAAAAAATAAGGCAAACTGAATATTGTGCGCGGTAACAATAAATAAATATGGTAACAACAACGAATGCTAATAAAAAGTAGCCCGGCTTAGCATTTCTGTCAATGCCTGGGAACAAGCTACGCTCCCAGTCCTCTGAAAAAGAAATCACGATGCCAGTCTCTCCCTGTTCCCTCTCTCACGGGAGAAGAGAATACCAAGTGCTGTCCAACTGAACCTCAAAAGCACTTCATTATAGCTGATTCAGACCACTGGAGAGCAAATGAATTAATGGTACCAAGTCTCATCGTGCTGTCAGAAAAGGTACAGGAACAGCGAGGCCTGCGGGCAAGGAGACGCAGGGCCGATGCGGACCTGGACCGCAGCCACACAGACAGGGGGACTGTCTCAAGTTCCATCACAGATTAAGAGCTCACAGAATAAAAATCTTTAAGATTGACTTTTATTTTACTCTGCAGCAGACAAGACACAGTTTTATAAATATGAAATGCACCACCTGGGTGAAATGATGATACTCAGCAGTGTCGCAGGACCCAGATTTAACTGCTACAGAGAAATTCACCTACATATCGCTTGGGAATAGAAGCCGCTTAATTAAGATGGGCGGCGATTAGCACAGAGGTCACAGTGTGCTTGTAACAGTCCCTTACTTGCGACTTTAATATGGGGCACAGAAAGACATTAAATCCCAGCGACGACTGTCTAATTTTAATAATTTAAATGCACTCTTAATGAGGCTCATAAATTCTGTTGTTCGAAACAGGAAAATGTCTGTATTTATTGTGAAAACATAATTCCCACAGTAGGGCAGAATCAACCAGCCATGCTGTACAGAAGTACAGCATTACAGCATTCTTGTTCATCAATAGCATCCCTCCTACTTGATATTAGCAATTTCCAACCAACACAACTGGATAAAAGATTTCCTCAAATCAATGCTGATTTAAGAAATTGGAATGGGGAGAGAAAGAGAGACGCACCCAGTGAATTACGAGTTTGTGTGCATAATTTAAGCCATGTTTTTTGTTTTTTTAAAGGAATGCAGCCGTGACATGCAGCCTGAACGATGCCTCACTGCCTCCAAATACCAGCAGAGTGATGGGAAGAATCATCTAGAAAAATGTGCTTGGCTGCAGTAGCACTACTGTAGAAGAAGTATGCCCCCCCAACACTGCAATAGTCCTTTTTTTTTAATTTCTTGGGGGGGGGGGGGGCTGGGTTTCTGGGCAAATCTGCAGAGTTCCTAAACCACCACTGTTTTTTTTTTTTTTACCCTTAGCCATAAATAAATATATTAGTAACGGTTGGGGGCAGCATGTCAAGGACGGAGGTTGCGGCTGTTCGTTTGTGCCATCCCAGCAGTACGGCAGGGTGCCATGCTGCCTCCGGGCATTTAAAAGTCCCCTCACCAGCAGCTTGACCCCGGAGGGTCACACCTATGCTCCACGAACCTGCACGAGTCTGCACGGCCCTTCAGAGTGAATTACACGGTACTGTACAAACAGTCCTTCAGAACAAAACCCGCTGAAAGAAGCCAGGGAAAACCGCCAGAGTAAAACGGAGCACGGGGGGGTGTGAAAGTCGGTCACGGCCAAGCTTACAAAAAAAAAAAAAAAAAGGGGACCGAACTAAGCTGGCTGTTTCCGAGGGATGCATTTTCCCATGCGAGTTTTCCTGCAGTCCGAAGGCCCAAAAGCTGCTGGGAAGCAGGGCAGAGACGCGCCTGGCTGGCACACCGCCTGGATCCGGGGTTGTGATAATAACGGAAACTCAGAGAGATCCACACACACTGCGCTGCTGGGGTGGGAAAAGGTGGTTTATCCCTTCCTTTAAAAATATCACCAGTGGCAGCAACCAAATGTCAGGCGCTACACAACACTATATAAAATTATCCCTAGTATACAGTTAAGAATAAAAAAAAAGAATAATAAATGATCTGCTGCATGGGCTCTTTTCTCAGACCATTTGGAGCCTTGTATCCCCCCAAGGCTGACCATGCAGTGGTACAGTCACCGGAGATCACCATGACCTCTCAGTTCCGATACATTCTCAATACATGTCGATTTCAGTGGAAATCATTCCCAGAGAACAGTATATCTCCACAATCTACTATGGTTTCTGGATAGCCCAGATTCAGAACATCAGATCATCTGATACTCCAGTTTACGCCTGGTGACCTAGTTAAATTTCTGTAGCAGGTACTTTCTGAAGTTAGATTACAGCTAACCTGTAAACTTAGACAGGCCTTTCCAGGGGAATAAACTGGTTTCGCGCGTTAAGAAAAAGAACAAACCAAAAGGAGTTTGAAGCAGCAGATTTGAAACAAAGGAATATAATACATCTTTAGGCTGATTTTAAGTTAAACTGGCATCTGGCAACTTAAAGCTGTAACAGGCTGCACTACCAAGTAATTTTTGATGTTGTGGGCTTAAATAAAAGATGAGAGTACATTATTATGTTTATGGCAGAAGGGAACAAGAGTGTTACTGGATTTGTGTAATCTGAACCTCGCTGAAGTTGATGCAAGGTCAACGAGAAAGCACAAGTCAAACTGGACATTTCAGTCCATTGTTGAATTATCAACCTTATCGCACTGCAGAAACAGAAATGCTCCACTAAGAGTTTTTAAACACACATTAATGTGATGCATATCTCATGATTTCCAGAGAAAAAATAAAACCAAAAACCCATCAACTAGGAGACGTATGTACATCATGTATAAAGTCTTGCGCAGACTTGTGCAATTGCGCCACTACCATTCCATTACAAATCCAAGGCCCACTTGTCAGAGATGAGTCATTTTTTTATTTTTGCATGTTATGTCGAGGACGAGGAGGATATCTGATTTTAAACTCCCCACTTGCTGTTTTGTGACTGATGCTTCAAACATAGGTGACAGGTAGTTAAAAATTATTAATAGTAAAGGAACTAATGACTGGATCTTTTAATGACAGGCGGAATGCATGTGCAAGCCAAACGTGAATTCAATAAAGTTATAAATAAGATGAAAAAACCCCAAGAGTTATACAGCAGCGAAGTAAGAAAACCTTTATCGGTTGATGCTGACATATGGTAGAAAAAGAGGCACTTATCTACCGTACCTACACCTGGTCTCCCAGCATTCAGAGCACCCAGCGAGAGACGTCAAAACATACAAGCAGCTGGGAGGAATAGTTCGGCATGCCCTGTCATGGACGTGTTGGGTGACATACAATAGCAGCAGCCAATAAACACAGCACAGTGGTGGACGGACAGGTCAGGCAAGGGAGCAGAAATCCTCTTGGGGTAATTAAGGCTTCCGACCTGAGAAAAATTGGGTACCCCCCCCACCAGTCACCTACTGCCCATCTGACAAAATCGTCTGTCGCTAATCAGCAACAGCTCTGCTTCTTTAGGTGGTGGGGGGGGGATTTACAGAAGCTTAAGAGTCTGTCTGGTCTCATCCTGGGACCGAGTGACCTAAGCTAAACCAATTTCCACCAGACTGGTTGGGGGGGGGAGGTGCCCGGGGTAATGTCAGGAAAAGCAAGCAGGATTTTTGCCAACACAGCAGTCAGATGGATGGGGGGGGGAGGGGGGAAAGGGGAGGAGGCTTGAATAATACATACAACAAAACAATACAGAGAAGACCAGCAGCTGGAGATGTAGGACTTGATACACTTGAGATCATTTACAAGTTTAGGTCTCTATGATGTCTTTAAAAGCAGTGGCTCACAAAAGCAAGATCAAAAACACAACAAAGAAAAGTAAAACATGTCAAAAACACCTTCGCGAAGGAGAAGGACTCTCACGGCACCTCAGAAGACACGGGAGTTGGATACATAATTCAACACGCCCCCCGGCATTCCCACAGCAACATCGTGTAACATCCGGGAACTCCCAATCCTGCGGCAGCCAGGGCAAAAGCATCTCATACAGAACGGCGTCCAGAGCTGCTTCTGGTGATGCAAACACACACTGGCCAGACAGCGGAGTTCGGGTCACCAGCAGCTTGAGGTTATAAAAAAAAAAAATAAAAAAAAAAAAAAACATACTGCATCTACCACAGAGAAGAAACCAATAAAAGTTTCCTGGGCTGAAGGCACAGCAGCCCTCAGTATTACAATTAGAAAGTACCTAAGTTTGGGTGTATTCATGTTGTTGAGCTCCTGCAATCCACAAGCAAGACAGGTTGACTGCTGAAAGCCTGGACCACAGCAGAGAGGGTACAATCCTGCCAGCTCAAAAGCAACCACAGGTGAATCGCTACACATCAACTGGATGCTGCCCTTCTCTCCCGATACTCCTTTAAAATCTAAACACACAAATACACACATGAAGGCACATCCAAAAGAATTAGCATAAGTATCCTCCGTGGCATTTCCACCATTTTAGGAATCGTCCTATGTGCCTCTGGGATGTGTCTGTATGTCGTCTTTCATGTAAGACTAATAACATCAAGAAACAGAATCAAGAGTTAGTGTGTTGCAATCTAAAGACTCTCCAACAAACAGTAATCAAAAATATCAGTACCGAGTACTCATTTATGATGTTTATTCCATGGCCTTGAACACCATATAGTTAGTATCACCCAGTACCAGTGTTTCAATAAGTATTTGTGCAGGTCTGAGCGGGTCAAACACGAATGAGTTTATCTGAATGTCATTTTTCATTCTGCAGGGTAAATACATACAGCAAAGCCATCATTAACCTACAATGATGAACAACACAGCTGCGAAATTTACAAAAACTAAACGCATACCACTCGCAATCCACACCGTGTCATCACGTGGCTCGCCGCTGTCATGACTGCATCAAACTGTACGTTAGTGAGCAATGTTTCAGACAGTGAAAGTGCTGTACTTTTAGAAACAAGTCAATTCCCTTGCATTTCATAATTATTCCGCAGCACAGGCCTGTTTTCTGACTGATGATCTCATGAAAACTTTCCTCCTTTTCCTCCACAATTCACTGTCACTTGCTATCTTAGGAACCTCTAAGACAGACCTTTCAAAAACACACATACTGTTATGCTTTACTTATTTTAAGCAACACAGGAGATGCAGAGTAAAAGTCTAAGTGCCTCAGAAATAGCAGTAAAACTCCGGGGCCATTACCATCCCAAGCAACAAAGTCAGACCAGTAACCCCCCTCCCAACCACTGGAGCCTTCAGTCCACACAAACACCACTGAAGCAGCTTGCATGACCCAGCAGACTTCACTGGCAGCATGTGCCAGAATTCCCTGCTTGGAATTCTGCCCTTAACATCATTTTTAAAGACTTTGCACGCAGGGATCGCTGACGCTATCAAACTTCAGCAGCGTCACTGCCGTCAATGGCATCGCCGAATGACCATCCGAGTCAGGGTTGCCATGGCGGCGGTGGTGAATGATGCCGCTGAAAAGCAAGCTGGTACCAGGACCCCCCCCCCCCTCCGCCATTACCACCCTGGAGTGCGAATCAACACACTCACTCGCTTGGCACATGTGCGTTTGGGGAGAGGGTTGGTTCAAAAGGTGGACCTGAATGAAGAGAAGGAGTTCTAGGACACGTACTTTTATTCTTATTATACAAGGAGCTTTTTGAGGAGTGAATTAAAAACACTGCCGCGACGAGGACCCGTTTGACAGCCACATTGATGTGAACAACTATGTCTTGTTGGTCCCAGTGTGAACCCTCCTCCCCATGGTAACCTAAATGAGAGCGAGCGTGCTTCCCAGTCTTTCCCCTCGGCCGGTTAACTACAGAATAAACCCAAAGGCCACAGACTGACCATGAATTCATGCCGTCCAGGATGCAAGAAACCACTGCGATCAATGGGTCTTACCACCCTCACCAGACACCAGAGAAATAAAGCAAAATAAACTGAAGGAGCCTATTAAACAACAAATTAGAAACAAACGACGAATTTATGGGAGTAACTGTATCTAGGGCAGCCAAGCTCCATCACCCAGAGAGAGGCTTACAGAATGTCGCCTTAGCATGAAAGTTACATGGCTCCTGTCCCCCTGCAGCTGAGCACACGCCTGAGGTAACATGTCCACCACCTAGCAGGGAGAACCACAGAGCCCCAATACTGGGGGGGGGGGTCCTAGACACAAAGACCATTTGAAAATCCACAGTGCCTATGGGCTTGGTGGCTAGATGATCACTATTCCAGCACTGGCTTCCTGGGGACACAGAGTAATCAAGCTTAGGGGATTGTATTGCATTTACATAATGCAATCAACACCCCACTCTACAACTACTGCCTGGCAACAACTCACTGAGATGAGAGTACCTCCAGGCTGTCTGATGGGAAGCCAGTGCCATCCCACTGCAGCCTCCCATCTTAGAGGTACCAGGCCGATCTACCCACCTCAAAAGGCACCACTACGTCAACCAAATGCATTTCTGTGGAGTGACTGCCACTGAGCAGAGAAGCATTCCGACGAGCAGACGAAGAGACAATCATATGCCCTGTTAGGCTGATCTGGGTGCCAGCCAACAGGGGTTCACCTACAGGCAATTTGACCTCAGCGTCAGCACATTTTTGGACTGTGGGGGGGAAGACCAGAGTACCCAGAGGAAACCCCCCAAAGACATGGGGAGAACATGCAAACACCACACACGGAACCCCGGCAGAGACTCAAACCCAGGTCCCAGAGGTGTAAGGCGACAGTACTAACCACTGCACCACCATGCCACCCCTAAACCTTTTCACTATTTGTTATATCTACTCAGTCGTTTAGTGGCCTTTCACTTTGTACACTCAAGTCACAAAAACAAAAAATTAGCACGGCTTAGTAAAAAGGACGTTTATCATAATGAGCACGGTAAATTAATGCCGCTGCACCAAAGCGTGAGAAGACAAATTACCTTCTGATTACGCACAAACAGAAGCACGCAGAAAAATCCATCTCATTTAAACACATTAGCAAAGTGATTATGCATATTTAATCTGAAAAATGTGAACAGGGAGGTTTAGCTAGTGGAGAGTAGAAGGGGAGGAGAGAGCGTTGTGCAGGGATCAGAAGGCAAGCACGTCACCTGATAGTAGGTTTCATATGGGGATAGCAAGGAGGTGAATCGGCATACAAGAATGTTCTGGTCCCCCCCCCCCCCACTTAAGAAAAATGTAATAAAAAATATTTAAAAACAAACACACTGACTGAGCAATTACATCAAAATGCAGACCATGGAAAAAGTGAGTCTCTAGATGCCTTGTTATATATCCATCAGAAGGCATAACAGTGTTTTCCAGAAACCAGTCCTCCATAGACTTAAACAACAGTTTGTGTTATGTCGTCCTTCTTCCCCAAACATGACTTTAAAAGGAAGGGAAACTTCACTAACCCAGTTTAATTTCATTTGGGGAATCTGGTGTTCTTGGAATCTGATTTTCTTGCTTAAATTCAATGAATATCCCCACTTTTACAAATGTGTGGTAACTTAATTCTTTCCAGAAGAATCACTGTGGGGGCGGGGGGTGGAGCAAAGGTAAAGGAAAAAACACATTTACGTAATTAATATGTGCTTCAGGAAAGTCACATCCTGGCATAAAAGCAGCCTCCAAGACCAAATTCGTGAGGTGTCACAGAAGAACATTTTCCACTTTGCCAAAGGGATTTTTATAAAGATACATTCATTCGAACTGAAAGACTGCTGTGGAATTTTGAGGGAGACTGGTTCCTCATCTTGAAAGGGCACCTGCATTCTATACATTTCATGGAGTTCTGCTCACCTTGGGGGGGATGGTTTTATGAACATTTCATCCTGTCCCACTATCTGTCGAAAAAATGGGGCACACACACACACACACACACACAGGATTGGCCAAAAGATTCTCCCAGAGAGATCTCACCTAAAAAGCAATCACAAATAACCTAACAAAAGCAGCACCTTGCACTAATTTATTTGGCACTGGGAATCATGATTCTGACAATGTTCCTATGCGGAGACACTGAATGTGCCAGAGAAACCAGTCAGAGACTTGCACAGACTTGCACAGACCTTGATACAATACAGGGAAGCCTGATGTAAAAAAACTGTCTTTGTAAAATCAAATTCTTCTGAATATTGAATAATGTTATTTGAACAAAGATGGTTATTCCAGTACTGGAAAGAGAATTGTGTCACGAAAAAGTATGACAAACTTCTTGCACCTTCTGCAGCCTCAGAGATAAAGTCAACCAATAAGAAAATCCGATTCCCCTCCATTCCAGAATGGAATCACCTTATGGAGACATTCCTGTCTTCTAGGACACACCCCTTCTGAACAGAATACAGCCATTACTTAGTGCAAGTCACATGGCTAAGTGCAGGAGAGCACTCTTCCGACAACTGGAAAACCTCAAACCAGTCAGGCTCTCAACTGTTTTGAATGACAGCTGGTGCCAAACCTCTCAGAAACTACGATGATGACAAGTAATTCTGTGGTTTCACAACTCCCATAATCAGCTGAGCCGACAATGAGGCTCAGAAACACAAGATGACTCAGTCTTCTAGACGTATTGGAAGACTGCCTCAAAGAACTAAGGCAGGCAAGAACATCAAACATGAAATGAAAGTGAACTATTCGAGCTTGATGGGTGAAACCCTCCCACCACAATGAACATGGCATAACCGGATTCCACTCCCAGTTCGCCTAACAGACACACGATGCCATTCAAACCACAGCTGTGGACGATAACCAGGGACTTGCTCTAAAACAGCAGCTTTAGCTGTCCCGGTGACCCTTATCAGTCACTCCTATGTGTTAGATACTCAGGGAGCACGTTACCGCAGCCTCCTGCTCAGCAGCAATGACTCCCAGCCATGCGCTCATTGCCACAAACATCACACGGGAGACAAAGCAGCGGGAACAGGTTCAGTGGAGTCAGTGAGCTTTCCCAAGTAACCCAAGGCCACCAAAGTTGGATTGCAAAGGTTACGGCATTGGGAAATCATGCACACCTCAGTCAAGACACAATACGCCACCTCCTTCCAGGAAGGCGGCCAGCATTCGTGCCAATTTCCCGGAGACGTCAGTGTCTCTCTCAAGCATGACCAATCTCATACCTGCTTGGGAACAGTGAGTCACACTACATCGTTTAACACGTACTCCGCTGATCACTTGGCGGCACTGGCCATGAGGCAGCCAAGTCTCATTGCAGGCTACTCATCCTGGCACACATGGATAAATAAGGTGACACCACAGGAGAACAGCACTTGGGACCCCATTAAATTAAAGCATGCTGCAAAAATGTGGCTTTCCATGCCAAGCAATTCCTGTGTTTTATATGTCATTCTGATGATTCATTTCACTTGTACCTTAGGGCTACTCATGGCAACATACGCAATCAAGCACAAGACTACTTGTTTGTGATAAGTATTCTATAAAATATGCTGGCAGTTATAATTCAATAGAGAACTGAAGGTCGGTTCCACAGTGTCTGTCCACATCAAAATGGACCTAGAAGTAGGACTCACTTGGATCTCCTCAAATGCGTCATCTATGGTGGTCACCTGGTGCTGCTCATGCAAGGCAGGTTCGTCACAGAAGAAGCACACCAGGTTCTTGTCACTGAGGCAAAAGAGCTTGACCTTCTCGTGGTCTTTGCACGGGTAGGAGCTCCGCTGCGCGCTGAGGATGGCATCCAATGGGAAGGCGGAGTACCGTTCCACGATATTGGACAGCTTGAGGCTTGGGGACAGCAGTGGGTCTGCGAAGGTTCTCCGACACTCGGGACAGTCCCGAGTGCCGTGGTGTTCCTGCCTGCTCCAATGCTCAGTGATACACTTCCGGCAGAAGTAGTGCTCGCACCCAAAGCTGACAGGATCTTGGTAAATGCTCAAGCAGATTGAGCAAAGGAGTTCGTCCTTCAGACAGCAAGCCATTTACATGTACGGACCACCTGCTGGACGCAAGACTCAGTCAAGGCTGCTGTTAATCAAACGAGGTATGACGTTTGGGTCGCGCTGGGAGGTTTTGGAGAAGTTTACTCGGCGGTATCTTCTCAGGCCGGCGATCTCACCGACCCCTGCCTCTCGCGAACAAGCGGCTCCTACGGCTGGGAAAACGATAGAAAAAGAATAATTAGCATAGGTGGTGTGTGTGTCCCACAGAAAAGCAGCCCTGTCGGGAGTTGAAGAAAGAAATTAAGATCTAGCTGCGCTGCCCTCGAACGGATGAAAAGAACAATCGTTAGGAGACAGGCGATAACCCAAGACTTCGCTCGCTCCTCTGCTATTAGCCAGCTAGCACAAATACCGACGCTTCCCTTTACTATTATTATTTCACCCACGACGTCAAACTCTACCCTGCAGTTTAAAGACGACTGTGGCGTTTTCGGTTTCACACTTTACCCTGTCGGGTACCTGCGGTTTCAGCGCAACACCGGTGTTTTCCTTTTGTGTTCACAGTAATTTTCAGCCAACTCCAGCACCTCCTTCCCTGCTCCTTTGGCCGCTCTGCCAGCTGCGGCTCCGGGAGTCAGGTCCTACCCTGCGCTGTGGGACAAACCAAGCCGTCACCTGCCCGCACCGCAGGGGCGTCTGTTTTCACTTAGTTCAAACTCAGTCAGAACCTGACAAGTTCAGATAAAATTGAGCAAAATTACATTATATTGGAACATTTCTAAATTAGATTAATGCTTTAAAAACTGCGTGGTTTTGTAAATATCTAACAAATGTTGCCATTTAATCGCGCAATACACCCCTGTTTCTGGGATTTGAAGATCCGTTCCTACCAAGGAAAGAGCGGAACAGCGCCGTGGGACAAACCAATCCTCCACCTGTGTGCTGTGCAGTGGGGGGTGATGCCGATTGATAATATTTACTCACAACTTTACCCTTTTTATCTGGAAAGGTAGCATTATCTAATAACAATGACACTGTTGTACGTAATTTTGTCTAATCTTAATATGCATAGTTTAATAGATTTTTGAATATGTTTTCTCATTTAAGCGAGATGAGGGAATGCGGGTCCCCATGCAAAATAATGGGCATTAATGACTTCCTCATTGTTCGGCCACTCTGTGGTCTCTGTTCCCTGCAACAGGGAGCTGAGTGTATAAAGGAAGGACGCCGCTCTTCTGCAAATCAAGCACTGTGATATTTCATTCAATTTGATATGTTAGTTTACGCTTCTGATTGCCTTGTAGTTTGTGTTATTTGTGCTATATTTCGATATATTCTCAGACAGCTTGACCAAAACCCACTGAATGCATCATCACATGAAATCAACGTATAAAGGGAAACGTTATTTTATTTTATTGTGTATCTGCATACTACACGCGCATGTGTTTTTTATATCAAGTTCTAAACAATGAAGTCAAAACTTAATAAGTATTAAAATGTTGGGAGACTTGGGTTGCTATCAGGTTCCCAAATAGCAGTAATAATAATAATAATAATAATAATAATCATCATCATCATTTGGAATGTTTGACACCATGTTATTCCTCACAAGACCATTGACCTCCTATGCAGCGGGGGAGGGGGGGTTACGGACATCAACAGGCAGGTGGCTTTGCAGTGGAACCTCCCACAATCCCTAACACCACGCAGATGGAGAGGGGTAGTGGGCCCCTGCACCCCTGCACCAGCATGACTGTGCTGGGTGATGAAACTCATCTAATCCACCCCCATATCTCCTTAACCTCCTCCCGCAACTTCCGGAAAGGGCTGGCTGCTTCTCCAACCACCAACTAAATCCAGCATTAGATGATGAGTAATCATACTGTTCTCAACACATTTTATAATAACAAGATTTTGGTGCATGGATATGCAGCATTTTTGCGTCACAGACAAAATCAGGAAAAAGAAACAAGATTCAAATTCAAACATTCAAGGCTAAAATTATGTCTATATATATATATATATATATATATATACATATATATATATATATACATACACACTGTATTATATGTCTATATTAAAATAATCAGCAGCAACAATGACACTGAAACTGAAAATCATTAAATAAATTGAGACAGAACAGCATTAGTTATATAGTTAAATGCCAGCGCATGGTACATACAGATGTGTAGATGATGTCAGCTAGTGAAGAGCTAGGGTAAAATAGATTTTAAAATATGTCAAGCACATTTGCTTAAATTTTTCATGTAGTGTATCACAGCTGTTTCATCCATCCATACATACATCTACTCATAAATCCATCCTCATTCCATTGCTCCCGATTGTGGAAGATTGCAACGCCAGTATCAAAGTGGTCTCAGTAAGTGCAACAATACCACCGGTATTTATAAAGGAAGGATGGGGCATGTGGCTGTTAAACTGAGGCACGAAACTGCCTCTGCATCATAACTGCAAAGCTTTAATACATTTTCAGCACCAAAGCTCAAAGGACAAAGGTTTGGAACCACTGGCTTCAAATATAAGGGGATTTTACTTACCTGTAATAACCATGATCTCCTCATCATCCAGCCTTCATTATTCTGTTCTGTAGTAAATCCCAAATCAATGCCAATAAAAGGGCAGTGAGACAGAAGTTAACCATTAGTACAGTTTCGGAAGTGTTCCTGCCGCCCTTATTCTCAGTGGCACATGGTATCTGCTGTGTTTTTGTTCCCATCAAACTCTTAATGAATTAAAAGAGATTGAGTTGTTGATTGACCAAACCCTGTGAATCCAATTGGTCTAATCTGTTGCTGGCTGCTGGATATTGTATATTGTATCAATATTCTCACCTGGAGAGCACTGGGGGCACTGTGAGAATTATGTTCTTTGACTTCTCCAATGCATTCAACACAATACAGCCGTCACTGCTGAGGGAGAAGCTGAAGGGCGCTGGTGTGGATTGCCATCCGGCTGCATGGATCACCGACTACCTCTCTAACAGACCACAGTATGTGAAACTTTGTCACTGCGTGTCTGATGTGGTAGTCTGCAGCACGGGGACTCCGCAAGGTACAGTGCTCTCCCCTTTCCTTTTCACACTGTTCACACCGGACTTCAGACATAACACGGACAGCTGTCACCTCCAGAAGTTCTCTGACGATACAGCCATTGTTGGACGTACACTCACCTAAAGGATTATTAGGAACACCTGTTCAATTTCTCATTAATGCAATTATCTAATCAACTAATCACATG
>JAODLC010000133.1:23063389-23079660 GCA_026781145.1 Hippopotamyrus pictus | reverse complement strand
AGAAGGAACGCTTCCACAGGTCCTTCATTCCATCTGCCATCAGACTTTATAACACCTCAGTCACCTAAAGTTCATAAACTATGTCACTATTCTGTATGTGTATATGTATGTATGTGTATTTTGGGTCGGTGCAATATGTGTAATTGTGTGCAATTACAATACTAATTTTATTATTTATTGTATTTGTTACAGTACTTTTTTGGTCTGTTTCTTTTCTATTGCTTTGTATTTACTGGCTGTGGCAACAAGTAAATTTCCCCAGTGTGGGATCAATAAAGTCTGTCTGTCTGTCTATCTATCTATCTATCTATCTATCTATCTATCTATCTATCTATTCAAGACAACCCAAATTCCTGTGACTTGAATAGAGTACTACACATTAGAAAGAATATTGAGCCCTATATTCTCTTAACAGTCCATAAATTTATTATTTATTAAACAGGTCAGTGGCTAACACTCTAGCTTCATACCTTTAGGGCTCAGGGTCCGAGACCTGCTGGTTTTCCAGCCTTCCTTCACCTGTGAGCCAGGTATGAAGCCTCTGGCCAATCAGAATCAGTAATTATTAAACCAACTACTTGGGACTCCTTGTTACGTATTGGGTAAACTCGCGTAAGTACGAGGGGAATTAAACGAAGACGGCAGCTGTCACAGGTAGGATATTGTTATGGGGAAATGATTATGGATGCTGGTTTCGACCTATTTATAAATACATTCGCATTATGTGCTTAAATCCGCTTTTAGCATCCAATATTAAAAGCATCTTACAAAATGTTAAACAGGCATAAAAATATGCTCTAAGGAACATTGTTTACGATTAATGCGTTGTCAATTTCGAGTCACAGAACGTCAGGATCTGTTAGTATGAAAATGCAATAATTTTAATCAAAAGACCAATCAACTGGCAATGGATTGTCCGTACCATTATTCTTATATCCGAACAAAAGTATAAATACAGGATTATAGGCTACCAAAGAATGGATGAAAATGTTTAATTTCGTTACCTTTAGCTGTAAATAGGGGAGACAATAAAGAAGAGCTCTGTATATTAAGTCACTCACTTAGTTTGTAACAAATAAGTATACGTTCCAGTATCTATTAATTTGAATTTTGCAAGTACTAGTCAGTTATTCGTTTTTTGTGTTATTGTGAGCGCGAGCGCTGCGGATTTTTATTTTTTAAGCTCTCTATTAAGTGCTGAAGCCCCTGAATTAACCACAGTATCCACGCCTCTGCGACGTCCTAAGCATGTGAATAATGCTGAGAAGTACTTTATCCTGGATACTGATGCACTCTCACCACATCGTCTCATATTCCCTTATCCGGCCCTCTGCGTCCCCCTGCTGGACTGGCCTGGTATAATACGAGCAGGTGCGGCAGATTGGTTCAAGCTCTCTGCGGCGCCTGAACCTCAATGTGCGACCGCGGTAGCTTGGGGGTGGCACGCTTTCTGATGGAGTGTCTCCACTAGAGGGCGCCCCACCAGGCCTGCACTGCCCATTTAGCATTTTCTAGGTGGACCAATGAGTTTTTTGGCCAGGAAAATTCAAAGCCCCGAGCCAGTGAAAGTCTCCAATATTGCCATTAGACTTCAGTAAGCCAGGATATAATTAGCCCTATTCTTCCAGAGATAGTGGGTCCAAGTTGTTGACCTCAACACCGTCCCCTGGGA
The DNA here is from genome assembly GCA_026781145.1 of Hippopotamyrus pictus. Classification (NCBI taxonomy): domain Eukaryota; kingdom Metazoa; phylum Chordata; class Actinopteri; order Osteoglossiformes; family Mormyridae; genus Hippopotamyrus; species Hippopotamyrus pictus. The sequence goes on along the minus strand of JAODLC010000133.1, from coordinate 23,077,988 downwards.
ATATTCCACAATATGCTCCTGTCCCCTATCCCATATTGCAAGTGGACTGTGTGGCACAGGAGCACAACCTGACCTAAAGGGGTGAATATTGATAGGAAATTACCTGACAAAATTACAGCTTTAGTGATTTCAACATTGGTACCAAATTAGCCCCAAAGCTCTGCCCCCTAAATGCACACATGTCCCTATACCAGTGTTTCCCAGCCTGGTCCTCAAGGAACTCCGGACAGTTCCAAATTTTTGCTCCCTCCCAGCTCTCAGCCAATCAGGAACACAGAATACCTGGTACAGGTGTGTTGGGAGCTGAGAGGAAGCAAAAATATGGAACTGTCCGGAGTTCCCTGAGGACCCGGCTGGGCAACACTGCCCTATACCATCCATACCCAAATCTATGCCCTTACTATAAATCAATCGCAACTTAAACTGAAAGGAAAATGTTTGTTGTCTTGGTGTTATACTGCATTTCAGTCACATTTCATCATTTTGGTCACCAGTACCGTAAATCTCCGATTTCACAGTTGACACACTTCAAATATACTGCTACATTCCCCAGCCCACGAGCGTTCTGTGGAATAAGGATCTGTATCATTCTTCATATCTTGATCACAGTCTGGTTTTGTTTCCTTTGGCCAGGAAAAGATAGCCAGCCACCAGTACAGAGTTTCAAAATGCGTTCCCTCTGCAGTCACAGTAATTTCCGGCTGTCACATGAGGTCATGTTTATCTTGGTTTTTTTTTTTAGCCAAGTCATTTTTAAACCAGTCAGTCTCAAACATTGCGAATGAGCTGCCATTTACGTTCTGTTTAGCATCACAAAGTAGGTGAGGAATGAGCACTGATCTATTCATTTTTCAGTTGTTCTGCAGTCTCACAAGCTTGCATTATTGTGGGTTAGGCACCTATCCAGCCAATATCTGATCACTAGAGGGCAGACTGCACCTACGTAGGTAAACTATTGTTCCAGCAAAGACGAAAGGAAATGTATTAGATTCAAAAAATGATTTTGATGTCAAGGTGAAGTGGTTTCTGTGAGGGGTGGCGTTTGTCATTCTGATTGTAAAGCAAAGATTATTTCTCGCATTCACAAAGTTCTCAGTCCAGCCTACACTCAGTCCTACACAGCAAATGTTGAACATTTTGAATTGTTGTTCTGTTGGGGGAGGCAGATGCATTTCTTTTGACCTTAATGTCCTCCAAGTATTACTTGCAGTAGATTGCAAGAATTAAGAAACAAAAGACAATTTTTAAAACCGATAAGTTATTATGCAATGCTTTGCAGTTACATTTTACAATTTTTACAAATATGTAACTTCTTCTGATTTCTTGTTTAAATCGTCTTCCTTCCACAAGCCTCATTATATTTTTCTGTCCTCCCTTAACTTTATTTTTCACCAACTGCAGCGATTCGACCATCCGGGGCATCCGCGTTAACAGTCCGTCAAGAAAATATGCTTACGTTTGTGTTTCTCCCGTTCCCAGCGCACAAAATTATAGCCCATATATATAAATGTAAATAAATAAATAAATAAATAAATAATAATTAAAAATTTCTGACGCAAGTAGCATACGTATTTAGTTGGTATGGGGGGGGGTTGGGTTTATGCCTGTTGTCACGGGGGTACTGCCCCCCCCCACCCCTGTTACTCCCCACTTGAGACGCATCTAGCAGGGTAATTGTGCCCTCCTTCACAAATCCCAACCAAGTCCTCGGCTTTCTTTACATCTGTGTTTCTCCACCAGGTTCTCAGGGACCCCCGGACGGTCTACGTTTTTGCTCCCTCTCAACTCCCTGGCAAACAGTCCACATTTTTGCCAGGACCTGGGAGGGCGCAAAAACGTGAAACTGTCATGGCAAAGCAGAACACACATCATCAACAACACATCATCATCATCATCAACAACAACAACAACAACAACAACAACAACAACAACAACAACCTAAAACAAACTAACAAAATGACCAACTAGGGAAATAAACTAAGGCAAGAACTTAAATACACAAACCAGACTGAGCTAACAAGGATAAAGGAGAGAAGTATTGACCTAACAACCAATCACAATACGAGCAACAGGTGAAACTAATGAACATGTAGCGATCACAGAACTAGGGAGGTTAAACTAGAAAACACTAATAAAACACCTGAAGTAAAAGACACAAAATACAAGAAGTACAAAAAAACAAATCCTAACACAGGGAGGGTGGACCTCAGAAGGGAGGGAGAACTGACTACACACATACAGAAAACACTATGAAAACCAAAACCCAAAACTACAAACACTGGGAAACGAAAGTCAAACAAAATCCAGATCGGGAAGTGCTGTCCTCAAACCCACAACCCCGCAGGTTTGCAGACTGAGCCGCACACTCAGGCCACTGCACTGTGCAGAGGTCTGGGGAACAGGGAAAGCACATTAGGGAATAAGAACTAAGACAGAGAGGAGGAAAGGTGAAATCGGAAGGGTCACGGGGGGGGGTTGGACACTAAGATCCCTGACAGGAACGTCTGGGGGTCCCTGAGGACTGGGTTGACAAACTCTGCTTTACATGTCAGCATAAGACCTAAGAATTACCATCCACTTGTCATGTACTCCTTCTGTAACTGCTAACATCCACAGGATAACTGCTGTAATACCATTTTCTTCCAGTAAGCGCTGCTGGTGTGTAAGGGGTTGGGGGTTTGAGGGGTGCCTGAGCACCTGCCCATTCTACCCAAACTATTTAATGTGAAACTGGTGTCCCTTTTTTTACCTTTGGTGGGTTGCACCAGCTTACACAAGACAGCTTTCATTCAAAATTCAGACATTTGGCTTGAACATTCATTTGAATAAAAAAAAACAGTTCTCCAGAGCTTTGATTTAATTACCACTCCAAATATCCTGAGAAAACATGAGTGTAGCATCAAAACTTGGATTTTTTTCTCCTCCATTCCATCAGTCTTATGTCTATATTTACTGTGCAGAGGTGCAAGGGTCAGTATTGCTCACACCTCTAGAGAGTTTGAGTCTCTGCCCTGACTTCATGTGTGTGGAGCTTGCAAGTTCTCCCCATCATTGTGGAATTTACTCTGTCCAGTTTTCCCCCCACAGACCAAGAACATACTGAAGTGAATTGGAGTTGTATGTGTGTGTGTGTGTGTGTGAGTTTCTCCTGTATTGGGCTGGTGCCCCACTCTGGGTTACTCTCTGCCTTTTGCCCATAGCTATCCAGGAAAGGCTCCAGGCCCCCATGACCCCAGGACAAGCAGGTACACAAAATGGATGAATTGTGATTAATGGCACTTATTGTTCTTCTACAGAATCTTGTACTTTTAGCAAAAGAAAAAAATTCCCACGTGAGGATTCCAAGGTGTGAAAACTGAAACGCAGCACGGTTTAGGAGGCGCTGAGCAGCAAAAAAAAGAAAAGAAAAGACATTGAAATGCAAAGCTTTACTATCCGTGACCCGCAGCACACGTCCTTCAGAAGTACAACGATACGATCGTAGTGAAAAAACATTAGACAGCCTTTTTCAAGGAACCAAAACTGCCAGCAAGAACACAACTTCCAGTCACCTCTACAGTATCAGCCCATAATCGTATGTAGGTCAGTGGGTCGTGGGTTTTCTCACAAAATCAACTGCAATAAAAAGAGAAGAAAATACATATTTCCTGTAATGCAGAAGCGCAGTGAGAGTTTTCTAAACTCCCGGCCACCTGTAACGTTCCCACATCAAGGTGCTTTGGCTGCTTTGTTTTTTTTTTTCTGATCAAAAATACTGTGCATGACTGAGTACCATAGACTGTCACAGTAGCTGTGAACTCCTCTGTGTAATGATGAACGTCTGGGGACCTAGACCGCATCACCGCACTGAAAAGATGTCATTCACAAGTTGGTGAAGATGGGGGGTGAAAAGGAGGAACGCGTCTGCAGCCTGCAACTGCACACGCATACCTAAGCAGAAATGCATTGTCTGCGCAAGACTGGCCAAAGCTGGAGACAGAGCAGGACAAAATGCAGGCAATACAAGACACTGAAGCAGGCAAACCAGGGAGTAGCTATGCTGGGTATACTGGACAAACTGGGAATAAGAATTGGCCCTGAACTTCTTCCAGGCGGGCCCACCATATGTATATACCTGAGATAAATTTTAAATTTTGCTGATTGGTTGGCTGACGTGGGGGGTGGGGCCATGATCAATTTGGTAGATGCCACTCGGCTATTCCAGGCATAACTACAAGCAATGAATGTGTTCAGAATCTTTACTGACACATGACCAAGGCCAGTGGAGATTTTTGTTGCCACAGCTTGTTACTATTGGAGACGCCACGATAAGCATAACGCCGACAGAGAATAAGTACGACGCAGTGCAATGCAGTGAGGAGTATATGGTGTGTGATAAATGGTAGTTTCCTCAGAGTGGCCAATCAGAAATGATGCAAATCCTGTGTCCTGTAGACACAAAAGGAGGTGGATTTCAACAGTACAAGGTTAAATTGTGACAGATTTACACAGAACCAAGCACGAAAGCAACCTTTCCCCATGACTGACGTACAGCTAATTCTAATTAAATTAGACTGGGTACAAGCCGGGGTGTGGTAGTGAGGAAGTAGAGACACAAAAGTAAAAGAAAGCCTCTTGACATTTTTTAGTTTTCTGTTTCGATGACTTTCAGTCCGTTTTCTGATAATTTTGAACGTTTGTTTCTTGGGTACAATGGGCACAGAGAATTACACACTTCAAAGAACAGTGACAGTCACACGACAGAGCCAATCGGTTGACAGAGCTACTAGAGCGCGGTGGGCTCCTTATCCGCAAAGGGCCGGTGCGTGTGCAGGTTTTTGGGGCAACCTTTAGGTCAGCTGCTCAAACCCAGGTGTGTTCCTTTAGGTTCCTGGTCAGGTATCCACAGGTGACCTTCAGTCTTCTGTCATCTACGAAGTCGGAGATGCGTACCTTCTCCTCGCTGATGATATTCGCAGATGTTTAGCAAAAAGTGCAGATTATAAAGATCTTTGGCAGCTTTTCTGAATAAAAACCAGAAGACGACACATAACCTCTAGTTTTTGTTGCCGAGCTGGATGTTGATCAGACGCTCATAGCAAACCTCTTAGTCACCTCTTACCCGAGGTTTCACAGAAAGGAATGATATAATATATCCTTATCTCTCCCAGACAGAATTGCCAGCTCAGGCCTAGGGACTAACCACAGGAAACTGCACTTTGCAAAAGCCCGTTAGCTTTATAATGCAAGGGCGGAGTTTCCTGTTGTAACCAATGAGAGCGAGATATGTTTCGTGTACAAAGATTTAATTGCTCAGGCAGTGTTTGCATCAGAAGAACAGAAACGTATTTAAAAAGCCTTCACATTGGGGTATCATATTGCTTATTAACAACAGTGACTATATGAGCCATACATTAAAATCAGAATCAACATGTAAAACTTGGACAAAAGGAGCAATAGCAATAACCAAAAAAAAAAAAAAAAAAAAATGCCCCAACTTTTAGCATTTCTTTTTAGGTGTGAAATGTTTCACTCATATAGAAAAGCAACAAACAGAAAAGGTTACCAGTCATCATCAGGTGGATATTTGGTTAAATTAAAATATATTACAATAGGGTGATTTTTGTTAAAATGGGACAGTTTCAGGAAATTTGCTTTCTGGAAAAATTTGTAAATTCATCCCTATGTCTTGCATCCCAATCTGATACCATTCTAAATACACTAATGCCCGTTGAACACTCCAAAGAAGAGAAAATAAAGTATTGCTAAACACATATATTAACCGCAAAGTTTAACTGTCCCATTTTGCTAGATGTGCCATTGTGACAGTACTCGCCCTACTATACCAGTGGGGTTACAGTGTTTCCATAACTGCTTCAGCCTAATGGTGATATAAAACATTTTATAGAATTAACATTAATATTTTTACAGAAACTAAATGGTTTTCACAAAACTACTGTGAAGTAGCATCAAAATACTACAATACCAGTGTTAGATAACTGGCTGATAATTCTTTAAAAGAATTATAAAGAGAAAACAAAATAAGAATATAAAAAAAGAAATGTCTTAAAAAGAGGTTGCATTTAAAATGATAAGATCGACGGTCCACCTTACAAAAAGCGGTATGCAACATACTAAATCGTATTGCTTATAAATGGTGACAAGATGCCGTCAAAATACATCTATTGTTGTCACTACAGTAGTTTAGCGTTACACAACACTAATGTGAAACTAAATGTTTTGTTTCTATAACATTTTTGACACGTTCCTTATGAGCCATCCGTCTTGCATTCTTAAGAAGAATGAATCAGGTCAATTTGCACATTAAGGACATTGCTTACAAAAACCTATCTATACAATGGTGTTCATTTCTATACAAGTGTTTGACATAACGGTTGTTACAGTTTTTTTAGTTAAATCTACATTCCACTTTGAAGACTGCAGGTAAAATCTCTTGTTTTCCAAAAATATCTCATCCTCACAGACTCAGTACAGGTCAGGGTATACCTCTGTTGGAACTGCCACTGCATCAAAGGAAAGTCTAATTAACCACCAGCTATCTGACGAAAAATCAATGAAACGTGAACAATAAAACAAAAATAATGTCAGCCAATTGTTTCTCAGTGTCATGTGGGTGTATCTAGAAAATGTTCAAAGTGCAAGTGGCATAGACATGAAATTCCGAAATCGTTGCGTGAATGTTACCTCCGCACACTCTGTAATTGCCCACAGGAGAGCGACAGCCAGTCTTACGGTGTTTTTGGCTGGCCGGGGGCTGCGGGGCTGCTTAGGCTCAAACCTAGGAGCTGCTGGACAGGATGTAAGAGCGGCCTCTGCTGTGCGATGGTGGTAGCACAAGCCGGCTGGGCGCTTCAGCGCTCACGGGGATGAGCAATGACCTCAAAGGCCGACAGGCCCAGCTTCGCGGTCACCTCCGCCTTGTCTGACCCCTTGTCCCCGCTGGTCTATTCCCTGTGTGCTGAGGGTCAGGTGAACTGAGAGAATACAAGGGCGCCCGTGAGATGCTATGAATGCAAAGAGCAGCAAGGACGTCCTAAGTGGCTCCCAGCGCCCCCACCCCCTTACCATGTCCATCAGCACACAGCCTTCCCACTCTCCTGCACTGCCACTGGCACCTCCATGCCCTCATCCTTCTGAAGTGTGTCAAGCATTTCTTCTTGGGACAAGGACAAGTCGGAGTCAGCCTTAATGAGTTTTCCGGGTGACGCCGCTGCTGCTGCCGCCGCCGAGAGTGGGGGGATGGGGTGGGCCTGGGTGGAAGCTCCCTGATGCAGGTTGATGGTGGTGGTGAAGTTGACGTTGAGTTCGTTTCTCTCCTTGGACATTGGCCCCAGCCATATACCATGACTGGACTCTGATTGGCTGGAGCTGGAGGAGAAAGAAGGGTGCCGGGCCTCCTCCTTCGTTGGAAGGAATTTCTGGTGATGGGTCAGTGATTCATGAACAGGAGAGAGGGAGAAGAGGAGCATGAGGATAAGTGTATACTGTACACAGTTCTGACAAATGATTAATATTTCAGTCGCAATTAATAGCACATTTGGATGTAATTAATTATGATGAATCACACATTCAAAGTATATAAAAATGTATTGATGCAGATTAACTATCCATCCATCCATATTCTATAACCTCTTGTCCTATGCAGGGTTACGGGGGGTCTGGAGCCTATCCAGGAGCCTAAGGGCACAAGGCAATGTAAATTAACTAGATTTGCCTAAATTATTTAACTATTATATCAGGATTGGTTCCTGTCATGTCCTGTTGTGGCTCTCATTTCCTCTTACCCAAGTTCCCTGTTTGGCCAGCAGGTGTCGCTGACCATCCCATTCTGCTCCCTGTGGTCTCCATGGTTTACCCTTACTGTCCCATTTGCCCATTTTAGTTATTTTCTGCATTTATGTGTTTTTGTACTCCACTATTGGTCCTTGCCTTTTGTGTCTTTGTTTTTGCCTGTGCACAGTCTTGTAGCAATGTTCCTGGTATCTCTGGGTGTTTGAGCCCCAGTGTTTGGTTAATTGTTAAGAACCCGCACCCAGGGGCGGATTAACGCACAGGCTAGGTATGGCTTAAGCCTAGGGGCCCCACGTGTGCCAGCCTACAAGGGGGCCCCCATTGGTCAGTAAAAAATATAGGGGGGCGGGGTTGTGGGGCCCACAGACTACTGTAGCCTAAGGGCCTCTGTACACCTTAATCCGCCCCTGCCCGCACCTCCTCCTCTTCTAGCCCTCTGTCTGCCCTGTACCCCTGTCAGCTGTTGCATGCACTTGCTGTTAGATGATCCCTGCTATGAATCTGCTTCAAATTCTGTGTAATTACCCTGTTTCCTTGTGTTTAATTTTAGTCTTCATTAGTTCTTGTGTTGCCTTCCTGTCTTTGTTTAGACCCTTTTCATTTCTCCCAATTCATTTCTTGTTCCTTATAGTTCCCTTTTTCACTAAAGTTCTCTGTGTTGGAAGCCACCTAATGGATTGTCATCCATCCATCCATTTTCCAAACTACTTATCCCTCCGGGTCGCGGTGGATCTGGAGCCTATCCCTGAGGCTACGGGCACAAGACAGGGAACAACCCAGGATGGGGGGGCCAGCCCATCATGGATTGTCATTAATCAGACAGTTTAGATCTGTTTTCTGTAACCGCTAGTCCTATTTCAGGGTTGTAGGGGGTGCGGAGCCATCCCAGAGGCTAGAGGCATAAGGCTGGGAACAACCCAGGATGGGATGCCAACACATCGCAGGGCACACTCACACACACCACATACACACACACCATACACATACACACCATACACACACCCACCTACAGGCAATTTCATATCTCCAAATAACCTTAGCATAATTTTGGACTGTGGGGGGAAACCGGAGTACCTGGAGGAAACCCCACAACGATACAGGGAGAACATGCAAACTCCAGATTTGCAGTACTGTATTTGAAATGTCCAAATTTATATGGCTTCTTCATTCTACAACAATCCTTTTACTGATAGCATTTAAATTAGCTGAAGACAATTTACTAAGGAATGTTCTTTCATGTCTTTGCATTTCCTTGTTTAAGGCTGCGTTATCACACCCTGATATATAAACACTTGAATAGGTAGTAGATTTTTTTTTTAATTTTGCACATATATAGAAGCTCATGACGGTTATGGGGCTGCACTGATCATGTCTCCAAATGGTGTTTTCATCTGTTAAGGAAATGGTTAACCTACCTTACTGACTTCCTGGTCAGTGTTTCTTCCATCTGCAGGGAGGATGAAAGGTTAGTTGGTATAGAGTATTGTAAACAGCGGTTGCTTTGTGGAATTTCCACTGCCGTGTGAGAGTTTTCTGGGGCAAGAGACATGGCCTGTGTGTGACATACTTGCACTTAAAATAGATTTACATTTTGAAGGCTGACAGAGCGATTGCTGTAGGGCGTGTGGGGGCTAGCGGTGAGGCCGGGCGGAAACTCCCTCTATGAGCAGGTTATCGGTGGTTATTTGACATGTGAGTTGAAGCGTGGAGGTCAGGCGGGCTGTTTATATCTACCTTTTATCCTGCAGGCCAAGGTGATGGCTATGATGATCACCGTCATGAGCACAAGCATGGTTCCAAGTAACCCGCAGACAACAACTAGGAGAGACACAAGAGGGCCAAAGGACTTAAACATGACAAACAGAAGCCCATACTTCCCCCGTATTTGTGAAATACTGAAAAAACTTCCGATCCTTCTCGGAGCGTAAGGCACTTCCAGTTGGGTACTATTTTGTGTCTGATGTTAAACTGTTTAATGTGGTACGTGCAACTTTGCAATGCCAAGTTTTGATTTATATACTTATGAAACAGAAGCAGGAAGGGGATGCAGGATTGGTCTCTGTCACCTCGACGGGAAACATTAACACCCACACCCAAAACAAACATCTTCTTAAGCTGTGCTGAGCAGCAAAAACGGAGGCTGAGTCAAACATGGAGCACAATATCTCCTATACTCTTTCCGGGAGTCTATAGTCCTTGCGTAAGAAATACCCATGTGTTTTTCTCGTATGTCAGGTGAGAGCTGTAATTCCGACACGGGCTTACGTATGGAGCCCTGGAATCCATCAGGTTTCTGAGAGAATACAGCATATTTTGCGGGTGTTGAGTAGGAACTGACAGGTCGGGTGGTATCTGGCACCATATTCGGCACATGGGGGGTTGGGGGTGTGAGGAATACACCGACACACACTGTGTCTGCTGTGCTGTTGCCATGGTGAAGAACAACCTTCCCTTGGGATGTACAGCTGAGGAAAGAGACACATACACATTAAACGGTGTGTTTTGTTAACTCCTACACTATCAGAAAAAAGAATACCAATTTGTACCTTTGCTTGTCACTGGGGCTGTACCCTCAAGGGGCTGCTAATTGTACCCTTAGCTGTAAATCAATGTACCTTTTAGTCTAATTTAAGGTACAGACATGGAATCTGAGGACCATGTCCAAGGTACAAACTACATTAATGTACCATCAATGGTACAAAAATGTTTCTCAGAATTCTGTATCTTAAAAGGTACAATTACCTAAAGCTATTGGGTACAATTGGCAGACCTGTGAGGGTACAACTCCATTGACAAGCAAAGGAATAAATTGGTACTCAAAGAAATTGAGGTTTAGTCACACATATACAAAGGAAATCGCATGGCATGCACTCAAAAACATGACTGCTTCTGGTGGTGGCATGCTTTGACACCAGCTGGTGACTCATGCACTGGTGACATTTCTGACAGCTTATGCCAAACGGATGTGGTGACTTCAGACCGCGTCATCATCTCTCGCATGTACTTTGTTCAACCCCTTTGTTATTTTTTCAACTTATAAAAACAACATTCTCATAATTTTTCATTTACAACACGGGTGGGGAATCTATTCCATGGACAGCCAATGTGGGTGCAGGTTTTTGGGATGACCTCTCAATCAGCCAATAACAATAACAAAACAGTGGTTCTCAGCTCCAGTCCTCACTGTTATTGGCTGATCAATCCAAAATCCCGCACCCACACCAACCCTCCATGGAACAGGTTCCTCACTGCTGATTTACAACATGGTCATCTACTTTAGATTGTGGTACAAAATGCGGAGTGGGGAATTTACATACCTAGCAGGTGGTGCTAACCCGCCCAAGTTAGAAAGTGATTGGGAAAATGCAAATTACATTACTTACGAAAATGAAAAAAATGTTTTGTGCAAACTCCCACTACAGGACGACTCTGCATGATCGACAAGATAGGAGGAGCTGGGGGGGCGAGGTGTAAGCCATCTGCATTTATGGAAGCACATCCTCCTGTGTGTGTGTTAGCCCTGAAATTTACTTACTCAGTGTGTCTCTGGCACTGCTGGGTGTAGGAGTGTTTGTCAGAGTAGGTTCCAGGGTCACACACCTTACATTTCACATTGGAGGTTGGTGTTTCTGTCAAACACACACACACACACACACACACACACACACACACACTAATTACCATCGAGTTAACCTCAGCACCGATGCAACACAGAACCTGCTAATTTGCAACTCATGGGTCTTAGAAGGACTCCAGATGTTAAAACAAGAGGAGCTCCTTCTGCTGTCTAGCTTGCCTGGATATAAAGCACATGTTTCATTTAGACTACTTATTCTGACCAGAAGTATTCTTCTCTAATCTGAGATACTGTCCCCAAATTCCCTCTTGTAACCTTTGTTCTCTGTTGCCTGGGCCTCAGCTTCTTCAACCTCGATGTTGCCCCCTCGAATTCTGCACATCTGGACTTCTGCCCCCCCAGCAGCAATTAAGGTGATTCAATTGCCTTCAGTTTCCAACAGCAATCACCCCAGAGTTTCCCCTTTGCCATTTACCTTTCGCCGAGACTCCCTGTCCGGGTGGGCAACTGGTGTAGCGACTGCACCTCTCGCATTTTCCGGATATTATGCTCTGGCAATACCACCCTTCTTGGCATCCACATATTGCATTTGTTGTGCTTGTGCAGTTCTGTATATAAACTACGTTGGTGTCTAAAAAAAGAAAAAAAAATATTCCCATCTCAGTACCACACACACTCAGGGCCTCTTAGTCATCCCAAATACCTGGCTAAAGACACGCAGGGATTGTGCTTTTCAGTCTTTTGCACCAAGGCTTTGGAACAGTCTCCCTCTGTGTTGCATTCAGCTGAGTCAGTTGACTCTTTTAAACAGCAACTAAAGATTTTTTATTTAAGAAAGCGCTTGAATAGAGTTGACTAGTCCTCTGCTTGCATTCTGTTGTTTTTATTATTACTATAACAAGTAGTGTTCTTGTTAATATATATTTTCCTTGCTGTGTTTTATTCCAATGGTATTTTTAAGTGTTTTAGTGCTGTACAGCGCTTTGCGACCTATCTGTGAAAGGCGATTCATAAATAACTTTTACTTACTTACTTACACTTGAATTTTTGTATCTGTGGCTTGACATTGAGTCTCATTTTGTATGGTTAATTGTACTTAACTTAGCTTCTTTGAAGCAAGTCTGTACACAGTACAAAAAAACTGTATACAGATGAGTTTTGCATGGATACAATCACAGTATCTGCTCTGTTTTATTATTACTATTACTTTGGAGCAGAGGTGGGGAATCTGACTCATGGAGGGCCCGTGTGGGTGCGGGTTTTTGGGATGACCTCTCAATCAGCCAATAACTGTGGGTCCCCAGGAATGGAGTTGAGAACCGGTGTTTTATTATTGGCTGATTGAGAGGCCATCTCAAAAACCCGCACGGGCCTCCATGGAACAGGGCCCCCACCCCTGCTTCCCCAGAAATCTGAATGAAATCTGCAGATGCACACACCCTCTTCCAGCACCTGGCATCTAGAAGTCTGGGGCTATGATGAGGTAAAACCATGAACCTCATCCATTCCTTCTTGCTGGACACTCACCTTTTCGGCATGACTGGCATTTGTGACAATTTGCATAGTTCATCACGCTGCTGAAGGTCCCTGGTTGGCAAGGCTCACAGATGGAGTCTCTGTCTTGGGTGCACAAGATTTTCAGGCGGGTCCCTGGAATGAAGCAGGATTTCAACATAAACAGTGTGGGACCATGGGACGCTATGAATGGCAGAGAACGAACATACACACTGTGAATTTCTACACAATGAAATAACTGTTTGCAGACTGTTTGCATGGTGTAGCAGCTCTCTAATAATAATATTTCTGCACTGAAGAGAACAGGAGTGGTTATATCCACTGCAAGTTCACCCTCATTCTAATAACATTCTAAAAACATAAACCTAGACCACAGGAACAGGAAATAATTTAGCTTTTTGTTTGAGAAGAATAGTAAGTGCATATAAGAGTGATAGGAAATGCATGTATTTTAACATGGGTGGATTTCAGGCGGTCTTGTTTATCCTGACGTTCAAGGAGAGATGTCAAGTTACTTCCTCTGCGGAGTTCCCTCGAAAATGTCATTCGTGACATGGCCTATGTGCTCGCTCTCTCTCCTCTGACATCAGCGTGCCAGTGTTAGATCTGCACACACTCATGAAACAAGTGGGTTTTGTGTGCCGCACGCACTCTCCTGGACTCCTGTGTTGCTTGGGGCCAAATGGGGACAGGTTTTGGAGTGGGTACCAGAAGACCAACCACAGGGCCAGCATAGTCAACAAGGACTTAAGATGTTACAGTGTCCAGCAACATGCTACAAATTGATTCATTTAGTAACTAAAAGGGTAATTCCCAGTTTGCAGCACATTAGGTCCAATGTGAAAACAAAAGAAAAATAACTGAGACACCAGAGACTCAGGTTATTAAAAAAATTCCATTGTCTGTTTGGGATTTCCATGGGCTGTTGGTGGGTATTCGGGGTAAAGTGACCAGGACAACATGATTGGCATGACTCTGCATTGTGATAATGACTTGTGCCACCACAGTTTATGAAGTCTCGGGGTTGAAATAAACGCATCACCACAAATTCAGTTAGTGGAAAGCTGCAGACACGTAGATTGGCTGGCGTATTTGCTGTGGGGGTGCAGTCAGCCAATCACACAAGAGGTCAGGAGCCTGCATGTTTTACCTGGAGGACACCTGCTACAACACAGGTTTAAGTCTTCCATAAAATATTCGATGTCATTTTTGCATGAGCCACCTTCTGATTGGTATGGTAGAGCACAGACCTGCAGAAGGGAGAGAGCACATCACTTTTAAACACGGGCACACAAGCGGAAGGAAAACAAAACCAGCATGAGTCCAAAGGTCAAAACTAGTGAGGAGGAAAAATCATCAAAATAAATGGATAAGATGTTCAGTAACCCTTTGTTGTTTTAACAATCTCTGTCAGAACATGGTCTCAAGCTGGTGTTGAGGAATTCAGACCTTCCGTTTGTCTGATGGTCCTAGGGCTGGATGTTATGGCCAGAAATGTCATCACAATAAAAATTGTCATATCAGTCAATTTTGATAATTTCATGATAAGCGTCAAATCACTTTTTTCTTCCAGTTTAAAGGCCGATTTTTGCTCCTGAGTGACAGTTGAAGAAACCAGATGGTCCGCTGTGCAATACAATTTGCAATGCAATTTTATTTATATAGCGCATTATCACAACATTACATTGTCTCAATGCGCTTTACATTTCTGCCACG
>JAODLC010000133.1:23035028-23052017 GCA_026781145.1 Hippopotamyrus pictus | reverse complement strand
GAGCTGAATCATTTGTGGTGGAACAGGGAAAGAACTAAGCTACACAGGGCTCTGGCCCTCCAGGACTGGAGTTTGACCCCCCTGCATTAAAGGGTGGCAGCATTTGCCTAGATCTTGAAGTGAACCAGCTCAGTAAAACAAATTCAGTCAGAAAACAGCATTTTTGGCATTAGAGTTCATAGCGTGACTTCCCCATACATACAGGAACATGCATGTAGGCGTGTGAAGTTGCGACCTTCAGATTGCACAGCGTACCATCCTGCAGTGAACGCAGAAAAATAGAGTGGATGGTCCACATTCATGCAGAGGATTTCTCCTTCAAATCCCAATTCCGTTGTGGTCAAACCACAAATTATGTACCCACAAGAGTCTTTATGGTGATTAAACAAAGAATGACATTTGTCCTGGGCATGACATTGTGCAAGAGAATATCTCTGCTGGGTGAAAGCTGACCTTTCAGCTGCATTCAAAGCGTTGGCCATGTGTACCTGTGGGGATTTTTAACTGGGCCACAGAAACCCCCTTACACGTTGCTTGATGGGTAGTCACCAGGGCGCTTATGTCATTGCCAGTGCAATGGCAGCAGAAGGAATGGCATGGCGGGTCGGTGAGGACATTGACTTATTAAAACAAAACTGACCAGAGTTGTGACCCCTCCTCCCTGAAAAAATATGTCACAAAAAGAAATAAGATGAAACTGGGTCATCAGGGTGCCTTGCCTTTCCCACTAAGGTCGCTGTCATTTCCATTTCCTTTACACTGTATATTGCCTCACATGAGTAATTTCCCCTGAACACAGGGCAGACTCATACTTCTTTGGTATCGTTCCTGTGGGTTTCATGCCCTCAGTGTGCAAAGCTTCTGTATCATTATTTACTAATGAAGCAGACAAACAATTGAATTGAATCTACAAAACCTAAGAAAAAAAAAAAAAACAAGTTCCTAATATCCAGTGAGTTGTTCCTTAGGCACTTGTGCTGAGGAAAAATTTTAGCATGGTTTAAAGGTCACGGATCTCCATTTTGATCTTCTCTCATGCTCTCCATTCCAGTCCCAGCCTCTGGGTTTGGGACGCTCCCCCATCTCCATCCTTACCCCAGCTCCCAGTGTGCTTATCATTTGCCCGTGGCAGGAATGGGGTAGCTCAGCTCCTTTTGGAACTCATTCTCTGTACATTCCACCACAGGGAGCCTCGATGTGCCGCTCTCCTCAGACCCAATTTCAGTGCCGTCAAGCACCCGGGCCCCTGTCAGAGATTCCTGCTGTGGGGTGCCGACCAGAGGCTGCACCTCCTCGGCTCTTCCGTTCTCCTCCCTCTGTGCTGCTGAGTTGGACCCCAGCACCACCGTCCCCGGGTTATAGATGTGTATCGTTCCTGTGGGGTGAAATCTGTTAAAACGGGCGACCCGTAGTCAAAGAGGAAAGAGCAAAGAGGGTAGGGAGAGTGTAGATGGCGGCCAGCTTGCCCCTTGGTGGCTCAGTTCCTCATAGCATCTCCACGTTTATTCTTCTTGTGAAGCTCCCCCATGAGCTCTCCTCCCAGCCAGTCAGATTAAGCCAGTTCCCCTGGCTCACAACCTCAGCTATCCCTCTGAGATACCAATAGGGTCTGGCCATTTCAACCATGTCTAGCCCACAAAATGTGAATGAGGGATTACTCCAAGCTCCAGACTTTAGGCATCTACAAGAGCCTTGACCGTGATCCCATGACCTTCTCCATGGTTTGGTGTGCTGCCTACACCATTCGCCAGCGCTCAACAGCAACAGAAGAATGATTTCCTATTAGGCTCCCTAGCCGGTCTTGCTTTTTGCCCCTCGCCTTGCCATCCTCCATGACCTATGGTCTTTCCGGTGGTCAGTTCCACCAGGTCTTCTGTCCGTCTCCCTCGCTTGCCCTCACTGCTGAACCTACGACCCTACATGATGTGCTTTGTTGGCAGGGCAGCACAGAAAGATGGTTCTTGTTTCACAGCCTCAATAAAGCAACACTTAAAGCTGCCAGAAAATACATTTCCGGAAGGCAAAGGAACATAGTGCTTTGGTACAGATAAGGCAAAATTATAATCATATCCTGTTTAAAAAGTCATATCCTGTTTTCAGACATATTTTATTTTTTTAGCAGATGCTTATAAACTACAAAAGAAAAGTCATACCCCACTTCCTATACTTATCAGCCTATAAAAACATCCAATTCTATGAAGTTATTAGGGTCAAAAGATGTGAGTCATAGAAAGATATTGAACATATCTGTGAGTTTAACACCAAATGGAGAAGGCAGGATGACAGAGACATCAGGAGCCAGTCGAGACCAGTGGGACGCCAAGGGTCAGCTAGGATGGGAGGGACCCCAAAGGCCAGTCGGATGTTGACTGTACTGGCCTGACGGTAGTCTAGGCTACAACCCAGCAGGCCCTCTTTGTCTAATCAATTACACAATGGTTACCCGCAGTTTCAATGCGGTTTACCGCAATAAGGAAAAAATATTGGAAAATTCCGGAAGTAAACAGTTCATAAGTTTCAAACCATGCGTCAAAGCGAGTACAGGCTGTAACACGGTAAACTCCGCCAGCCCAGTTGCACCCAGTACATGATTCTTCTCCCTTTGTCCCCATACCCACACTTCCTAGCAGAACTCTCAATCAGGCTGCCTCTAGCATCCTTGCTAATTGCAATCATCGCTGCAATATCACACTGTCCGTGTTATAATAACGTATAATACGAAATTTCATTGCTCCATCAGCTGATAATACGGGGTCCATGGATGGTTTGCTATTATTCGCGGTTTCAGGCATCCTTGGTAGGTCTTGGAGTGTATCATCTGTGGATACAGAGGGACTATCATACAGAATTTGTTTCCTCATGTTGTGGGCCTGTTCCTAAGAGGACTGAAAGTCAAGATACCATAACTGGTTGCTTAGTCGTTTAGCTCCAGGCCAGAGGTATGCGATTTAAAATGCCACAATTAATATTTGCCCATTTTGTGAGGTGAATAACAGTGCAGAGGTAGGGTTCAAACGATTAACAGCTTTGACAGAATATGATGATGTTCTGCAGATACAGAGGACCAGAGCCACAGGTTAATTTGCAAGGAGCCACCAAAGAGCTGAAGCCTATCAAGAAGATGAGAAGCCCCATTCAGCACAAATGAAAAGTTTGAGGAGCTCCGTATCGACGGGGAGAGAGGCAGTCTGCGCAAAGCGACCAGACAAGCCGGCCCTCTCAGAGATTTTGTCATCTGCGTGGCTGTTGGGAAGCGGGTAGAAGTGAAGCGCCGATAAAAGGGGGCACCCTGGACTCACCCACGGTATTATTGACGCCATCTCTGCCCCCACTGTGGCCCACGGTGACCTGCTGCGGGCCCCCACCAGGGCTCAGTTCAAGCTCCTCCTTTGGGCCCAGCTCGTCCTTCACCTGCTGGGTGAACATACCAGTTTTCGTGCTGCTGCTTTGTAAATGCGGAGACTAAGTGTGAAGGCCAGAGCGGCCAGGAAGTGCTCAGCATCCTGGCCAGGAGCACTGCCCCATCTCTGAACAGAAGCACATTAAGACGGGCCGAACCGTAAAGCCCAAAGTCAGGGGCAGACAAGCTCTGGATCATGCATCAAAAGTGTTACTTTTTAAAGAGAATGATACTCACATATTTTGAAAGTGAATGTCCTGAAAAAGACAAAAAACAAGACACCTTAATAACTAATGTTGAGTCCCTGGGGTTACTAGACTGTTATACCTCTGCATATATAAAGACGTTATTCTCAGTGGTCCAGTCAGTGCTTTATTTACACTGCAGCCCCCATCTGGCAAAACTATAGGCCTGGTGTGTCAGTGAGAGGATGCAAAGGTGCCCCTTGGGCGATATGCCTGTGCACCCCGTACTCACGCCAATACTGGTGCACCCGCTTGGCGCCAATCCGCCCGAAGAAAGGTAGCAGTAGTGCAGAAAACACCAGCAAGATTAGCAGCCAGAAGTAATGGTTCACATCCGTCAATCTGTCTGGAGGGGGTTGGGTGCCCTCTGTGATTGTATGGGTAGTGTCTACAAAACTGGAAGAGCTCCATCTCATGGTATCAGGAGTGCTGTTTTTAGGGATGTCCTGTGGGGCTGTCGATAAACAAAAAACACAGAAGAGCATTAATATGTGAGGAAGTTGAGGACATGAAAAAGGGATTTTCATCATATAGAGCCACCTGGTGGACTAATACGGTATTTCATTTCTCCTAAAAAACGTGTATAGATCTGTATAAAGCTTATAAAACACACATCAAAATCATTTTGTCACCAATGCGCCCCTCCCCCGGCCCGCAATGCCTAAACAGTGATATGCACACAAATAACAGAGAAAGATACAGTCTTAACAGTCATAGGCTACGTTCACACTGCAGGGCAAATGTGGCCCAAATTTGATTTTTTGCTCATATGTGACTCAGATCACATTTTTTCATGACAATGTGAACAGCACAAGTCACATGGAATCCGATTTTTTCAATTCCGATTTGGGCCACTTCAGTATCCGGTCATAAATCAGATACAGGTCTGATTTTTTGCAATGTGACCTCAGTCTGAACAACGAAATCGGAATTCATGCGACTATTACGTCACTCTCGATCGACGTTCGTCACAATTCTGTGCAGGCGGAAGTCACCATATGTCTCCGTGAGAGTGCCAAACATGGAGGAGAGCACAGAAGTTGGCCAGTGGAGGGACAGTGAGGTGCTGGATTTAATAAGTATTTGGGGCAGTTTTGGAAGCAATAAAGTGGCGTCTTTGTTTTTGCGCATGCGGGCCAGTTCAGTATAGTGACCCATTCACATTGAAATCTGATATTGCCCACACTAACAAGAGTAATGTAAACAGGCAAACAAAAAATCCAATCTGAGGCAGGAAATCAGAATTGAGCATTAAACCCTGCAGTGGGAATGTAGCCATAGACAGGGGACAATTTTTTTGTTTGTTTGTTTCCCAAATAGCCAGCAGGGGGCATGAGGAAAAATTGGTGATGCCAGGAATCAAGTTTTTACAGACACATTTACTGTGTCTGTGTCCCATTTCAGGGTCTGCGTCCTTCTAAGGCTACATTCGAAGTCTGAATATGTCACGACGGAGTGACAAGCCTGTTCCATTGCGAAGGCTTCTTTAAATGCGGCCTAGAAAGGTATCCTTCTTTTCCTGGGCCACAAAGGATCCACCCAATGGATCCTTCACAGCCCAATCCATCCCAAGATTCATTTTACAGATTTGCATATAGACACGGCCTACAAAAACTACACTGCTTGCGTCTTTTGAAGGATACAGTCCCTGAATTGGGACACAGCTTGTGACATGAGTATAGCATTAGTTCTGGTCATTTAAATTGCTATTTGACACGGCCAAAATTGCCTTCTAATTAAGAATAAAAGTCAAGGACATAGACTTATAATCTAGAGTTTGCAAGCTTAGTTCCCCATAGGGTTCTGTTGTTTGGATTTTGAGTTTTTTTTGGGGGGGGCGCGGTATTACAGTGTCAAACACCCAAGTTTTGGTCAAAATACATTTATATTCAGCTTTTCTCTACTTTTTTTTCCTGTAGATAGTTTATTGTCCTTGTCATCTGGGACACACTGTTCAAGTGGGATGAGGCTCTTTGTCTCAACAACAAAAATGATCATAATTTCATGCTGAATTAAAGACAGCCCACCAACATACCATTAGTTGGACTTTTGCTTGCAGTGGTAGGTGGGTGGGTGGTCTGGATGCCGCAAACACTGTCAGAGGTGCTATTACCCTCTCTAATCGTCAACATCCCTAGTTCTGTGCAGCTACAACACAGACGTACACACATGAGCACATGCACAGCTGTGAACAAATGTACACTTACATCTTCTTTATGTCAGTAAACATTGGCAACAACCAAACAAAAAAACAGAACAGAGAAAACAAACATAATTCTTCCATGATCTTTGTGTATCTTGTGTGACAGCTCGCACAAAACAGACTTGAGAAACGCACCTGATTGTGCACCCTGCGATCCACCTATAATGGTGCTATAGCGACTACCAGTATCATCCAGTATGACGAACTTCAAGAAAACTGACCGTCACTGCTACCGACGTGGCAGCTCATGTTTTCCTGCATATTTTCCAACACTGTTCCAGCACTGTACTTCCCCCCCCACCCCTTGGGTGAAGAAGCCCTTTAATCCCAGTAACTTTTTCCACAAAGCTGAATGGAAGTTTACACTGACAGGCCTTCACAGTCCGTCCTGGACTGCAGGCCTGTTTACGGCGACCCCTGTGGTCCTCTGTGTTCCGCACACCCTGTGTGACCCAGCCCTGTGCATGCGGCCCCGTCTTGCATTTACTTCGTGTGTGGTGTGCAGCCGTTGGCCTTGACCCGGGAGGTGACGTTTGTGAAGGTTCCGGATTCGCACAGCTTGCATGTCCGGCAGCTGTACTGACTGTTGCTGGTGCAGAATGTCCCCTGGATACAGTGACACTCTCTGTTGACAAACTTGCCGCAGGGCTGGATCTCAACCCTGTATTTCCAGTCTGCCAGTACATACAGAGCAGACAGAGTTAACCGCAGGTGTCCAGGCAGCCTGGACGGCACCTCTTTACTTCAAGCACGATAAGGAAGACACTAAATTAACTGTAAAGGCGACATAACAGACACCCCACGGGAGGCAAGGGCAAGCAACGGGAAGGCCTACCTGAGCAAGTGCGGGTGCATGGCTCGCATGTAGGCCGGCCCTGCTTCATTATCCAGTAGTAATCTGCATTACAGGGGACACACTGATTCTCTTTGGGCACCATGCCTGCATGGAAGAAGGAGTTTCACCTTTTAGTCAGAGTGCAGCTAGAAAACTCATCCTGGGAAAGCTGGGAATTAGGGTGACAGGGGCCCAAACAAATCTGAATGTAATTGGATTGGCCTGGACTGGGGCCCGATATGACATGATTTCATGGGGCCCAATCTGACATACATTCATGGGGCCCGATATGACATGATTTCATGGGGCCCAATCTGACATGCTTTCATGGGGCCCGAGCTGACATGCATTCATGGGGCCCGATCTGACATGCATTCATGGGGCCCGATATGACATGCATTCATGGGGCCCGATCTGACATGCATTCATGGGGCCCGATCTGACATGCTTTCATGGGGCCCGAGCTGACATGCATTCATGGGGCCCGATATGACATGATTTCATGGGGCCCGATATGACATGATTTCATGGGGCCCGATATACCATGCGGCACCAGAACCTCTACCTTGAAAGATAATACGAGATTAATGCAGCCTGATATACCAGGACCGACCACGGGAGATCAGAAGATTCACCCTAACATCACTATAGCATCACAATCCCTGCAGCAAGGCTAAAACAATGGAGTTTAGCCTAACACTTCTGTGTGTGGTGCCTGAGACACAGGATGGCTAGAGATTCTCAAACGAAGTTTCCTCTGACAGGGGAAAAAAATGGGGAAAACACCAAAACTGAATCATGAACACAAGCTGCCTTTCAGCTTCCTTTGTAAGAATTCCCCACCCCCCATCATCCCTCCTTGTCCTTAAACAGGTACCCTGTTGATGTCAGACCTTACCTGCTTGCACAGCCTATGCTGTTTTAGGATCCGCTGAGTGCTGGGCCACAGACGGGGAGGGGAAGCCCCACCTTTTGCTCATCACCTCTTATACCACATCAGAAGGCATCTCCATCGTCTAAAGTCTGCGCAAGACGGCACCCAGACTCCTGCGTCAAGTCTGCGCACCTGCCTTCCCAACCCCACTCATCACTTCCTGTTCACCTTCAGCGGGACCTTTTGAGATTCTTTCCTCCCCTTCAGAAACCCAAGTCAGGTTCACGAGGCCACACTTGAGAGCATCGGGTCTCCTTCATGCTAACCTTTCTAACTTTTTTTTTTTTTTAAAGGGTAAACTAAAAGACTGGAAAATGTAAAAATATAGTGCAGAGAAAGTGGGAAATAAGTTTTTTTTTTTTTTTTTTTTTTTACCTTTCTCACATTCCAGGGTAAGACTGGTGTCCACCAACTGCAGAAGAAGAGCCTGCAGAAGCCACTGCAAGGGAGGTATGGATAAGTGGGAGGGGGGACTGGTTAAAGAACAGCAAAACACAAAACTGAACATGATTCTTAATCATAAAAAAACCCATGTGAATTTTACACAACAGATCACATTCCAGACCACCGATCACATTAGTATAGTTATGCTCTGTGACCTAATGGGAATTCATAACTTTGTAACCAAGCTTTCTGGATTAGTTCATTATTTTCCCTCTGAGGTGTTCCTTCTACAACCGCCATCTCTACAGCAGTGCGTATTTTTGTGGCTGTCAACTAACATTAGCTCAGTACACTTTGTAAGTGGCGAAAGTGGCAATCCAAACCAGCAGCGACGGTCACACTTTGAGCTCCCGGCAACAAGGACACACGCTTCTGAAAACACGCTGGGTTTTTAATTATTCATCACGCTAGATGTTCCCCAGTCAGTGATGCAGTTAAGATTAGCACCCATAAGGGACTAGCCCCATACCACAAGAAAAATATTAAGAATAACCTAATCTCGTTGTGATATCACTGGGTGAAACTGAAAACTGAGGTTTGAGTCCAAAAGTAAGGCTGTGGTACGGTACCATGGAATCGGGATAAAGACACAGTAATTACATGTGATTTTAATCTTTGAAGTTCTGCTGTTCATATTTTAGTTCTCCAGCCATTGAGCAAGCAGCTGATGACCATGTGATCTCACACAGCAAAACCTCAACAGATATGGAAACCCCCGCTCTTGGCAGGGAGCTCACTCTACTTTCCCTGAAATGGTTGGGATGGGGGAGGTGGGGGGCGGATGAGCCAACAGTTGGTCATGACAAAGACCCATGACCCTTACAATAACATGACAGCTGGTGTTGATGGGGGTCATGGCTGCAGGAGGTACAAGGGAAAACGGAACATGCAAAGACAAACCACCTTGCTTCCTCGGAAACTGCTACTGTTAAAGCCCTTCCTGCATGAAATTTCGCCCCCTAACTGATACTCACCCCTTCACAGAACGCTGAATATCAACCTGATTTGTTGTTCACACATCAATACTGTTAAGGCAGCACCGCAACCCAGTATACAACTGAAAGTCACAGAAACAGCACACCAGCCTGGATTGGTGATCTGCAAATTTGAGTCCAATATAATAGCAGACATTTCTTTTATGAGGTCATCACAGCTCTAGAATTCCGGGATTCTCAGTTAATTAGCCTTTCAACTAACTCCAACAGCCAGAATCAGAGGTGCAGTCAAAAAGTTCCAGGAGCTACATTATCTGTGTGTGTGCGCATGCACATCCCAGCTACAACGGCACCAAACTTTTGTCATGTTTCCCCCATTAAAAAAAAAAAAAAAAAAACCACAATTTGTTTTCTTTATCCATCTTCAACCTCTTCCTCCTGAATAGCCTGTTACAAATTCCCAAGCTTCAATCCCACTTTAACACCCATAACAATCATCTAAGTTGTTTTTTTGAAGTCTCTGTTCATACGCTCAGTCATTTTGTGAAGACAGGACACTCATTTGACTCTTGACTGTTTTGAGTGGCAGGTGCAGTATTCCGGCCCCACAGCAACAAGAAAGTCAGTTTTGCATTTTCTGTGTTTTGCACCGAGGTGCAACAAGTTGCATGAGCTACAGGCCTAACAAAGCTGTCGCATGTATCCTGCCCACCAAATTCAGAAAACATGAAATTCTGCTTTCTTGCTGAACATCACCGTTTGCCCCTAGATCAGTCAGATTCCCTTTGGTAGGACAACATCAATTCTGCAAAGGGACAGTCGAGGCTCACACGATGTGCATATGGTCAATTCCCTGGAATGTCTGTTGCCATATTCGCAGCTTGCTTTGCAATACAGGGAGGCCCCTGATTTGTTAATGCACTCTGTGGAAATACCACTTGTTTACAAAGCACCATTTCCATGCATCCACAGTAAGTGCTTTGTGAACATGTCAGGTAGAGGTTCTTGCTTGAAGAGTCTGGTGCAATCGGGTGGGTTTGGGATGAAAAAATAGGCATGTTTTCCCTGTCCTCCCATGGCCCTGCGTTAGATAAGTAGCTTGATGAAGGATGGATGGATGGATGGATGGGGGGATGGATGGATGGATATAATTTATATAACTAATGAGTCTGAAGTCCCAATGAAAAAAACTGGTAAAGTCTTCACAAAAGTATTTTAATGGAGGCAAGCGGCTTGCTCAGGATGTATCAAGGTGCTACATCATGGAAGGGCTGTGGGACAAACCAATTCCGCAAATAGAAATGTGACTTTTATCAAGAGTTATATCAATCAAGTTCGCATCTCTCCTTCTAAAATTACAATGACTGTAAAAAAGCCAACCATAACAGTAAACAGGTATTGGTCGGGTTTCTGTTTCTGAAGTTGTTTACTTGTGGTCTAACAGCAGAAAAGATCCTCTCAGGCTTGTTTGTTTAAAACTGAAGTCTGATATGAGTGGGATCCTTGCTTGTAAATGAGTCCACCCTTTATCGAAAGGCCCCTTTTTTAATCACTGTTGGCCAGACATGGCATAGATCAGAACATGTACACATCAAAGCTACTTTTAATAATGGGCACATCACCCAGTATGTCTTTAGATTAAGATTTGTTTAAGAAGCAGACATAGTGTGACATGTGGCTCCGGAGGTGGACTTTATCTCAACATCTAAACTGGGACAGACAGCTAAAAGGCTGATGGTTTTCTGGAATCCACTGAGAGTCTGTGGGCATGCTTGTCCGGCCACGGGTTGGCTGCCAGTAATCACTGCATGCATGTTAGATAGGTTATCTCCTATCAGTTCTTACTAGAAGCTGAAGGTCAAACAGAAACTCTTATAAAAAATTATCACTAAAGATGGGTTTGTGTGTCTCAAAGTCTGAAAAGCCCGAAAGGCTCTTTTCTCAACACTTAAACAAGCTGTAGAGCAATCACTCGCAAAACAAAATAAACTATATACAGCAAATACGAAAAATGCAATATTAGGAAATTTCAGGTCTTTAGCCATAAAGACGGCTTCAGTGTCTCAAGGAGGATGTTTTACTCATGATTGATCTACTTTTCAACCAAAGCATTGTTAAGCTCCATGAGGGTCAACCAAAACTTTCCCTAGGCCCTTGATGCAAACCATCATGGAGATGTTCTGGTTCAAGGTCAAGCTGTAACGCACAGGTTCTGTTCAATGCAAACTAATTTAGCACATCACCTAATAACAATGAACCACTGCACGGCCGCACGCACTTTTCCAGGAGTGGGAGGTCCAGTGTGTCACAGATTTGTTTATATAAAAAGTGAATTTCAATTTCTTGCACACTCAGGGACGTGGCTAGAGGGGGCCCTCTCACTCACCCTCACCCTCACGCAGGGACCCTTGAACATTATTAATTCTGGGTTCTTTTACTTAAAGTTTCATCTTAATAACTGGATCAGAATGTTCTGGATGAAATCTTCTGTACTGTTTTAGAGTTATGTGTGGCTGGGAAAAACTTTATGATGCGGGAGATCATCAACGTGGCACATGAAGCATCGCAAACGTCATTTGCTGATGTCACACCTCATTTTATAAAATGATTTTATAAAGCAATGATTTTATTGGATTGGTCTGGACTGGGGCCCAATATGACATGCATTCATATTGCTTTTTTTTTCTTCTTTTTTAGCAGACGCAATATACTTTCACCAATAATAAAAGCCAGCATATTAACAAAGCATATAGCTCTGTGAAATTCTTAGGTAACCTAAAGAACAAAATTTTATAATGGTAATAATGCCGATTTATATAAGTTTAACTGTAGCAGCCAAGTAAGAAGAACAAAATGTGACTTAAAAATAAGTACGTAAATCAACCAATAAATCATTGCCATAAATAAATTCATAAATAAATCTGCAGACTGAATGAATGATCAAACAAACAAACAACATTTATTTATTTAGGCCATTTTTTTTATTGACTTGAGGTTTACAGATTTCTTTATCTGTATTTTTATAAAGCACTATTGACTAGGTGGGACCAGACTTATCGTCTAGATGGGTTCCACAGTATCTACCACAAGGAAATCGCCATTTGCAGCGCTAAGTGAAGCGGATGAGCAGCGTGAAACACTAGAGCCTTGTCCCAATTCGGGGGCTGCATCTTTTGAAGAATGAGGTCTATGAAGGCGTAGCCTTTGCGTGCAGCGTCCTTCGAACGTTGAGCCAAAAGTGTTTTGAAATGGGACAGTCTGGCCTACGAATAATTCCCTATTTCTGTCACCAGCTATTCCCACTCTTACCTTTACACCACGAACCGCCGCTCCTATCACCTAGCCAGGACATGCTCACTTTACCTCAATACAGCAATTTTACCACAATGAATCTAGCGATAGATTGGGCTACGTAGGATCCGCATCCATCGCAAAACGGGAACTGGGCACAATTCTAGGCTGCATTTGAGGAAGACTTTGAAATGAGACAGGCTTGGCATGTGCTGTGATGCATTCAGTCTTTGAATGCAACCGTCAAAGGGTGCAGCGACCCCTGAACCAGGACACAGCCTAGGAAACTGCAGACATCAAAGAAAGATACCAGAATCAACATTTTAGCAATCGGACATTGTAGGAGCGGTGATGGACATTTTAGCACACTGCCTGTGTATGGCCCTCAAGCCTAACTTCTTCATTTGATCAGATGCCATCTGCTGTCCAGGATCGGCTGACATACTGCTATGGGGTTGCACAACAGGAGTAATTATGCAGTTGCTTCGCACCGCATCGGGAATAGCTGAAAATAATGTAAATTGATGTGTATTCACATATTTTTTTTTTAAATGTTGTAACTGTGATTTCGTAGCGTGTAACTGTAAGTGTCGTGTAAATTGATGGTTTCCACGTCTGTGCCATTGCTAGTATTGAGCGAAAGTGCATTTAAATAAATGACCAACTTCCATTTCAAAAGAGCTGTCATCTTTTATCAAAATGACTCACGCTGATATCAGGTACATTTTTGCGCTCTGTATGTGGGTCTGCTGCATCGAAAACATTCTTCGTAAAACTAACAAGGCAGATGTTCGATTTTGTTTTGTCCGGACGTCGTTTCAAGCATGCGGGTGCCGTATCTTCGCCTTGCATACTTATTCGTCTGCTTTAATGACAGTCTAAATAGTACAGTTATTGGTGCTCTTAAATTGCGCTTTTACAGACGGACATGCTGCTAAACTATCAAAACAACGTCGCGATGACAAGTTGTTCATCTTTGACTAACAGACATCAGTGCTTTTGACGAAGCCCATAAATTCTCTCAATTATTCTGCTAGCTATCATTAGCCAACAAGAACTCCAGCTAGCGTTTCTTCACATCCAATCAAGGCCAAAGTAATGGAGCGCAGATCAACAGTCCACCTGACAAATAGGGCTTTAGGAAAAAAAAGTTAGTGTTGCCCACCTCATTAATATACACATGAGGAAATCCGAAAATAAATAAACCTGGAAATCCGTATATCTGGAAATAAATAAATGAATACAAGTAAATAAATCTTTGGTATAAATTTTATTTAATTATTCGTTTATTTATGGCAAGGATTTATTTTTTGTTCATTTGTACCATCTATCTATCCATCTCCAAAATTTATTTATTGATAGCTTTATTAATTTTTAAGTTAGGTTTCGTCCTCCATAACCAAGTTAAAGAACTGCTCATTAAAACTTTTAAAAACATCGATGTGTCGATGCAGTTTTTTTGTAAAGAAGGAGTGTTTTCTGAGTGTCATGATGTTGTTTCAGGCATGTACAAATATCTGCGACTCACCTATAGTTAAAATGAACTACATTACATAAAAATATAAACTCCACTGCCCTGTTCACTAGAGTTACCAATCAAACTACAATGGTTCAGAGTTTCAGAGTAGGACACAAAAAGACTAACCGCGCTTGGCTTCGCGGTTCTTGCCTGCCCTGCTCTCCGTTGCGGCGAGGCGGCGAATGAGGTGGCTGTTAACACAAGTACGGTAAGCAGAACTCATGAGCTCAGCCGTAGTAAGGCCGCCTTAACAGGAAACACACTAATAGCCACTTCCACTAATGACTAGTAAGGTTTTGCTTTATGATGGTAATCTTAAGTTTGCCTGTCGTCGAGTTTCAATATGCATCTAAGTATCTGTATCTAGTCCTCCGCATTCTTTTTTTTTTTTTTTTTTCGGGGGGGGGGGGGGGGTAGTACACCATTCATAATGCGAGTGACATTATTACTGCAAATGACACTTCAACAGTCTCAAAACGGTGCGTATCAAATTGATTATGACACGGAATAACAAACAAAATTTCGTTAGGTCACAGAGATCTAAGCGTTATGCGTTATTTATTGGGGATTTTTCATCGTTTGTTTGGGGGAAAAAAAGATTTATTAACTTATTTATTAATATATATAAATCGGCTATCACGGCACATTTTAAAAGACAACAACATCAATAACAAAAGCATTAAAAAGTTTTACATACATTGGTTCAAGCTGATCCAGCCAATTCACCGTGAACGACATGGCACTTTCACATAAATGAAAGTTGATTAGTTATGCATTATATGCACCGTCCATATTTATTTATTCCGCTTTGATAACACTGTACAAATACCAGGTAATGCATTCTTATATGCATGTTACCGCTTTCTCTTCTGTATTGCTCGTTTTTCTTTTGTCTAGGAATTGCACTATTTATGTTGTCATTGCACTTTTAAACAGTTACATCACTGCTTGCAATTTCTCACGGAGATCTATAGTCTGTCCACCTACCTACCATCCATCCATCCATGCATCCATCTACCCAATATAAAGCCCCAGTAACACCCCAATTAAACAAGATCTCGAATGGGTGCCACGGTAGATCGTTGGGCAGCTCTGTTACTTCGCTCCTGCAAGCTTTAGGGTTCACTGCGTGCAATTTGCATGTCCGTCTTTTACACACAGACACTTTTTCTAAATTGCCCATTGTTTCTTTGCGTGTCTCTTTCCCCGACATGGACTGCCATCCCGTTTACAGTGTTCCCCTGCCTCATGACTCCCCCCGCAACCCTGCCTTGGATAAGCGGTTCGACGACGGATGGATGAACATCGTCTTGAAACAGCCCTTCAGCACATACAGTACCAACCCCCTGGCGACACCACTGCATTGCACTGATTACTCACCGGGATGATATGAAACCCACTTTTCGAGGAGCGGAAGAACCAGCGGTGGCATCCCATCGTAGCAACTATGATAATAAGCCAGAGGAGAAGATTATTTATGAAATTAAAAGGTCAATGAAATGAATAAAAATCGGGACTTCGTTCCAACTGTCACTGAACTAGAGCGACGCCAGTACACTGTTCATTTCTCGCGCGCCGGTGGGCTGCGCCTCAGACGCTAGTGCAGCGCAGGCATTGGGTCTGCGGCTTTGTAAGGCGCGCGGAAGGCGTGGCGTGCGCCGCGCACGTGCCCAGGCCGGCCCAGCCGGTGTTCCGACATAAAATAATACCTATCGAGCCTTTCTGCGCATGTGCAGTTCCACCGTTTTGGGATTAGGATTAGGTTTTAGGGGTTAGGGTTAGGATTTAGGTAAGGGTTTTAGTTGTTTTGGGGGGTTAGGGTTAGGGCTATCGATTAGTACTACGGTAGCATTTTTCGACAAGGCAGCATATATCGACAGAACACAAAAATATAACTATTAGCTATTACAATTTATGAAATTTTATTTTAATAACTATAAACATTTATAAATTCCTAATAACGGCATGCTTTGGGATGCAGGAGGAAAAACGCATAACACGGAGAGAATATGCAGGCTCCATTCAAACAAAGGGAGTCGGGATTCAAACTCATTCCTGAACTTATTAGCCACAATTACACCTGATACATGAATATAACACTGTTTTTAAAACGTGCCCCAAATATGTGGAAACAGCTATGAAAAGATAGTAATTGACTCTAACATTTAATGTGGACATTCCTTGGCGTATTTTACTAGTCTGGGTTTCCACTTCAAAATAGCTCTTTACATTCCTTCCTTCACGTTCGCTTTTTAACGTATTACTATGTCGCTTATCATTCCTGACATTTATTATAAGGTAATAAAGTTAATAAATTCAGTCGAAATTGAAAATAAAAAAACAACATAGCACCATAAATAAATAAAATTCGTTCCCCACAGAGCTAGCAAAACTTGAAAATGACATAGACCTATCCAAGCTTGCTCTCATGAGTTCACCTTTGTTTTCTAATCCTGTTTCCAGTCAAGAGCTTTGCTATTAAGACTACGCGATAAGGCCAGTACAGAGGCAACTGGTCCTTCCAGAAGTCTTTAGTTGGTTGAGGTGTTTTAGTCTGTGTCAAGGCTGCACCTCAGCGAAGCCTGCCTATGTCAGAGTAATGCATGACTTGCCTCCCACTAGCACCAATTTCCTTCTTCAGATTTTGGATTTAAGTTTTACTTTTCATACAATATATCATAATTTTCTCTTGGGTAGCCTGCTTGGTCTCAGTGTACATGCGTTTCGGTCATTTAAGTCAGCATTGTACAGCATAGGCAGATGATGAATTACTGAAATACCATGTAAAATTCCATAAGACCTTTGCACCTGCTCATATATGATAGTCTGTCATGGCTAATTAAATTACAGTATTACTATATAAAGCTCTGGATTACCTAAGCAACTTCCTTCTGTGATGCTTAGTCAGTCGAAAGGACTGTCTTTGAACAATCAATGAGTCTGACACATGGTTAATTTGTGCAATCAACAGAACCTAATGCCTCACAATGAAAATCGTTTTCTATTGCTCTTTTTTCTATTGATGAATAAAAACTGTTATTACAGCCCTACACACTATCCAGTCTACTAATTCAACCAGGGCCGTGCAGAGATGTTTGAAGGGGCAGGTGCTCAAAGTTAAAAAAGGGCACATAGAACCAGGCTGAATAACAAGAACCCACATTCATCAAGAATCTAATATGG
>JAODLC010000133.1:22993941-23008562 GCA_026781145.1 Hippopotamyrus pictus | reverse complement strand
TGTCATGCTTATACTGTATATCATTAAATGTGATTTGTCACTAGTTTAGATCAACTTTCTGCTGTTAAGCATGTGTGAGGATTTAGGTAAGGGGGTGATTTGTGATGAGGGGCAGATGTGTTGAGGCAGTTACATGAGCAGCAGGTCATACGTAAGTCACCGGTGAAGCTGGTAATTAGTGATTGCTTCAGAGGTGGTTTATGCTTAGTCCTGTGACCCTGCCCCCCCAGGTATGTAAGGGTCTTTTTAACAGTGGTGGGGTATCTGCACCCTTATTATACATCTCGTACGCGTTCTGCAATGATGACAAAAATCGTCAATGTTTTTAATATAAATATATAATACAAATAGATTTTAATTTGTTTACATGGTCAAACAATGTAGCTTCTTTTTTGAACATTACTTAAACAAGGTTTCGCTCTACCAACTCTCTTTCCCCACCCCCCCTTATTTGGCAAGTGGCTGTGAGGTTGGACCCCGACCCTGTCACACCCCCACAACCATTCACCTAAATGCTAACAGCTGTGCCACATTTTAGTTTCAGTTTCTGATAATCACAGGTCCTAATCGGCGTAGTTTATTTTCCTCTACAAAAGGACTTGCTGACCTATGTCTAACATCGGA
This sequence comes from Hippopotamyrus pictus, assembly GCA_026781145.1. Taxonomy (NCBI): domain Eukaryota; kingdom Metazoa; phylum Chordata; class Actinopteri; order Osteoglossiformes; family Mormyridae; genus Hippopotamyrus; species Hippopotamyrus pictus. Next base: position 23,007,938 of record JAODLC010000133.1, on the reverse strand, counting down.
GCGGTCAGTACTGACTTGTGCATTTTCTCAGTCATTGGCACCGCTCCTATTATTTCATACACATCGCCGTTCATCACCTGGTCGAAACAGGTCACCCGCTAGGCCTAACGAAACTGAAAGCTGCTCCACAGTTGAAGGCTGAACTTTCAACAACATCGTATGTGAGATGCCTGTGTCTGGCTAAAGGGAGGGTGGCACCATGTCTGATCAGAAAATTTTATCCAGTTACATCCACAAGACTTTTAACTTTTAATTTTTTTTTTTTTTTAAATTGCTACTTTATAATATGTATCCATCATTACAGACTTACGGACAGTTCAAAATAAAAGTGGTATATGCGTCTGTTCCTTGAAATTGCGTGCAGGCGACAGCGGCTCTCCAATCATGCAAAGATTTAAGGGTCCATCCAGTGTGGTGTCATAGCCAGAAAACGTTTGTGTATTATATATTTTATGTATTTATTTGGCATTATTGTAATAAAACTTTTGCTTATATGCTATAATTCTTGTCTCATCTCCATGTCGTCCCCACTTAGGGGAGACCAAATGGGCCCCCTGCTCGAGAGGCTCCCCGCGGATCTCCCCGCCCCATAGTAGGAGGTGGTGCAGTCTTTAGTAAATTATGTACAATAAGTTTTACGTGGTCAGTATTGTTAGGTTAGGTCCAAAAATCAGTGGTACCACTTCAGTCCAAGGATGAGCTTTAAACTGTTCAGTCTTTTATCTTGACTGGTTGATAAAAACTTGCCTCTCATGTGACACTTGTGTGGAATTTACTGTAGGTGTCATTTGCCTTTTTAAACCCCATTCTGTCTCTGTGTACAGTAGGTACTTACTATTCAGACTAATGATTATTTGTACTATTCCATCCCACTCTCACAGGGGCACTTTAAGCATAAAATACCAGTTCGACTGAATGGCACGACTGGGAAGAAACTAGAGAGACCTGGAGCCTTGCAGGTGTCCGATAGTGTCAGACCATAATTATATCCTAACCAGTCACAAATAGCTATACCTATTATGAGAAGTTTTCTCAATTACTAAAATAGCGTTTTTCATCAGAAAGTTGAGTAAGACTAAACAAATGTATGGCGATGGCGTGAATTGCCTTTCAAATTGTGTAGTATAATAGTTTGTGCTAATTAGTTGCTGTGCTGCGACATTTGTCCATATTATTGTCATTATGGGGAAGAAGTGGGGAAAAGGACATAGAAGGACACAATTAATGTCCTCTGCATGTCATTTACTATAGAACCAGCTGTGCTGTCCTCAGAGTGACCACTGGATGGCGTCCAGCTGGAATGGTTTAATTGAACACCTGACTTCAAAATCAGTCTCTCAGGCAACATGCCCAGATATTCAGACGTTCCCTTCTGGCTCTCCCCATTACATCTCACGTGATGAATCTACCCTTGAGCTCCTCATTTATCTGTTTGTTAGCACCTCCTTCTTTACTACTGCTAGCTTTGACGTGACCTAACTTGACTCCCTGCCTACCCTGCCTACCAGGGGCCTAATTTATTAAACTGTGTTATTCGTGGTAAAAAAAAAAAAAAACATACGCACGAAAATAAAGATGCGTTGGTATGGAAAAATTCGGATTCATAAAACTGACATACACACATTTCCCCTCAGAAATGCTCAGCCACTCTCGTAAAGGTTCGTACCTGACGCAGGGCGAGACTGGTAAGCGGGAGAATAAGCAGCAGTTTCTCTTGCCTCTGCACCCCATCTTTTCCCCTCTTCCTCCCTTCTCCTATCCCTCCATCACTCCCTCGTTCCTCCACGCTGTACCACCATGCCCCTCCTGATTACTTAATATTGTAGCTGCTCTCTCTCGCTCACTCCCTCTATCCCTCTCTCCCTCTCCCTCCCTCACCATGGCACGAGCTGCACAGCCTCTCTGTCCGACCCTTCCGCCCCCCCCGCGCCATCCCTGCTCCTCTCTCGCTCACTTTATCAGAATCACACCAGCACAGGTGCGCTGGCCCATCAGCCCCGCTCGGCGTCTTTGGGTGGGCGATGGCGCCGTGGGGGCCACTTGCTAGGGGGTTGAGGATCTGAAAATCTGGAAAAAAAAAAGGGGGAGGCCAAGGAAGGAACAACTTACGACACGGAACCACCCTGGACACTGGGCCCGGAAGAGGGGACTTCTGTTCTCAGCGGGCAGGTAGGGAAGCAGGAACCTTAATCAACACCTTGCACGTTGCCAATGTGAAATTGGAATCCTGATCAGGTTCATTCGCCAGAATGTTGATATTTATGCTCCTCAGAGGTACATCTTCTCCCCTCGAGTCGAGACGTATTGTGACACCACCCCCACCCCCCATCTCTAATGTGTACAGGAAATTTTCAACAATTTTAAAGGGAAAACTTACGAAATGTTTTACAAAAATATTGTAATTTGCAATGCACTAAAATGGCCTTTTCTGTGCCATTCACTACGTTTTCGCTGGCATGCGGGGCACTGAGCGAACGGGTAACGCTGTACTCAACAGTGCGGCCCACAGATATGGCTCAACTGTGATTTTCAGCCGAGGGACGAGCTAAGCAGAGACCTTCTGCGTATAAGTACAGAGTCGCCTAGTATGTACTATCCCCGGGGATGAATGGGTATATCAAAGTGTATGTGTGCTTCATGGATTCTATGTTTGATTTCAGCTTGTGTCAGGAAGTAGCAAAGCAAGGAGCAAGTGTTACAGGTATAAAATCAGGTAGCCAGAGTGTGACCCCCCCTGCCAAACGCATCCATCACTCCGCTGCCAGATTTGTGCCCATGAGTATTCATGAGGGGCGGCTAATGAAGGAGCAGCCGCTGTTTATTATCCGCAGTGCCGTTCGTCTCCGCGGTGACAGGAGCGCAACAGGCCGGTAGAGGCGCGTTCGACAGACACCTGCTGTATAATTATGTTCATTACGCGTCCCTACTCTGCCTTAATAACGATATACAAACGATTATTTTCATATTTATAAACACTCTTATAATTCTACGTATTTCACATATTAGACATGAAATATTATCGAGAAAAACACGAATCAGAAATTCAGAATTCTTAAATTAGGATTAAATTTGGATTAAAGTCATAGGTATAAAATCAGGTAACCTGCCGATTCGATTATAGTACAGTGATTTAGTAGGATACGGCAGCATCCTCTCGATTTACGGGGAATATCCAAAAATTATGTAGATTGCAAGCCGACTGCAGTAAATAAATAAATATAGGCCTATTTTTTGTAAATGGCAAGTAACTGGAGTGTCTGTGGTCTATTGAAGTTGAAGCCATTTCAAACACCATTTCAAAAGCGACAGGTAGAAAGTGTCCCCATCTCCCGTCCTTGATATCTCCTGCCCTCTGCTGTTAATATTTGTGTAATAACATTATTGGTTGGCCGAAACTGTACAATTATGTTTTTCCCTTTAAAAGCTAAAACTGCTGTCAGTTTATTACCGTAGACGCATCCGGCAGAAATAACCTGCTGCCCACGTTTCTTATTAAAGCGACTAGTTATTTTCTGCTGTGGTTTCATTGCTTTGGCGAGTATAGGCCTACATTATCTTAACAATACCACTTCTATTATTAGTGTTATTATTAATAAATATGTATTATTATAACTATTACTATTGATAATACCATTGTTTTCTTCTACACATGTGGGATTTATAGCTATTTAAATATAACTTTAACAAGTAGTCTACTACAAGACAGAAGCATCCAGCCCAAAAGCTTTTACCATGGTTCGATTTTTGTAAAACTAGTGAGTAGTTTCTCGTAACCACTTATCAACCGGCTAGTGTGAAGAACAGACCAGTTCATACATGTCCATTAGAGACAACTGAGAAGGTTCACCGGCTTCTGTCATCCCTTCCGATACCTCCCACGCCAAAACCAGTCTTGTTAATGGGTTGGTACCTGATTCACTAGTTAGCCTACTTAAGCCAACAGGCAAAACGGTGATCAAACAGGATATCCATAATAATCGGATGTTTAGGGTCATTATTAAACGGCACGCCTCGAAAATAAATTTCAGGTAATTGTACAGATTACTGCTAATGAACTCCGCTGACTGCTCCGTCACACGCGCACGGCTCTTTGCGCATAAGTGTATTCCATCACTGGCTCTTTTTATCTCCCCCACTGCCTAAATACCGGTACTTTTTCAGCGTGCCAAGAATGGGTAAATCGGAAAGCCAAATGGATATAGTGGAGAAATCGAGTAAACCGGGCAAGCGGCGGTGGAGCGCGGCCGAGGTGGGACTGTCCGTGCTGCTGCTGGTGGTCAGCTGCGCGCTGGCTGGACTGGTGGTGCTCTACGCGTCCGCGGTCAGAGGTAAGACTGCGCTGCACCTATCGACGCGTACGTCTGCAGACCGATCAGGCACCAAATGGTCAATGAAACACAGAACCAGTGGAAAATTCTCGTAGGATTTGCAGTAGTTGTGCTATTTATGTATTGTTCTCGGAATCCACGACCAAAACAACAATTCTACCTAATACCGGAGCCAAAACATCCCCACTTAGGCTATATTGGTTTTATGTTGTTTTTCAGAATTACATCCCATGACGAATCCAGTAGAATGTAGTCAATGTGATATAAGTAATAAAGACGACGGTTAAAACCGTAAGCATGTTTAATTCTGTTTCTACACAGTAAAATATATACATGACAAGCATGCTAGTTTTAGTATCATTATATGCAGAAACTCACGCTGCAACACATCCCCCGTTCATCGGAAATCGCTTTGCAGAGGCTAGAATGCGGTAATTATACATATACATATACAGAGAACTGCCGCACTATTAATCAAAACGTACTTTCACGGGAAGCGCAACTGCGCCTATTTGCTTATTCATCAACCAAATATATACACCATATTTTAACGTTTCCACCACGCAATAAAAGAGTATTGTTTCCAAGGAAAAGGTATTGCAAATCTATTCACGTCAAATTTATAAATTGAAATTAAACGTCCATGCTGTACAACTTGGAAGTTATGCAACATTAAGCACGATTTAGATGTAAAATGCGTGTGAAGCTTTAACCAATTTAAAGTTGCTGCAATAAAGTTGGCTACAAATAGGTTTAAACGTAAACTGGGTTTATATATTCTATATCATTTTGTTTGCAGTGTGTCATGAAAATGTTTCCTATGAGCCAAGATTCACTGAATCATATATCAACTTAGAGCAGTTTAATGAATATCGAGAAAATAACTAAAAATCTTGTAAATATAGGCTTATTTAACCTAACAGCAACCCAGAGTATTGTTATGTAAATGCGACTGTTATCAAAGCGTTGTAGATTATCCAGAAGAAATATTGTTTTTTTTTTTTCAGTAAGGTCGCTTTGAGTTAGCGGATGGTAGGTTGGATGGAGCTACAGAGCATTTAAACAATTTTAGGTCCACAGTCATTTCCGTGGTAGACATAAAATATTTCTCGTTAACATCAAAAGTTAGGAAAACGCAGCTGTGTTAATAATTAGGCTATTATATAATAATTCTATTCATGCTAATGATATCTGATGTATCATTAATTTTGTGCTATAAATATTCGATTGAACCAACTGCTTCAGTTTCTGTTTGAAATTTCACCACAGAGCGATCGAACAGAGGAGGCCTTCCCAGGAACTCGGTAATTGACGGTAAGTCGTGAATGAAAGGGAAACTGGATTCACTTACCTATCAGTTTCGAATAAGTGAAAAACGGTGGCCTATGTGGATACAGACTGACCCGCACCCGCGTACACGTCACCCTCCCCATCCGCCATCTGTTGCTTCGTCAGTAATGCCTGACAATGGGAGCCAGGTGCTGCCACTAATTACAGTATGGATGCATAGCCAGCTTAAAGATACCGCAGTAATCATGTACCCATATCCAGAGCTGGCTTCAAGAAGTGCTGTCATGATATTATAAACCTAATACAGCAATTCAATTGTGTAAAGTTGTTAGTATGCTACTAAACAGTCAAAGGAGATGTTAAAAAACCTGTGATGTGAAAAGAAACACGTGGTGTGTCCAGTCGAATACATAGGTTAGGAAACATATGTGTTAGACAGTGGGGTCGTAGTGGGTTAGTGGATCTTCTCTGCTGGTTTTGAAGGCTCACAGACGTCATGCACGTGAGCCTAAAACTGAGCTTTGAGGTGCCAAGGCGGAATGCAGGGTAGAGATGCCAGGATGGCTGCACTGACGGGGTGATCATTCTGCTCTTAAATGCTGTGCCAGGGAACATCTGGCATGACGGCCTCTCTGCAGAGCTTCTTCAGCTCATGGTCGATTGGCTGCCTCTTGCACTCTCTGACGGCCCATTTCTTTATTCTCTAGTCCTTTCCAAATTTCAAGGAAAGCAACAGAGGCTGATGAAAACTGGTGTAATGTAATTATATTCTACTTCTAATTGCAGTCTTTGCCGCAGTATTTTAAATTCCCTGTAGTACAGAAAAGGGACTATTCTGACCCATCATAAAATAGGACATTGCAATATTCCACTCTGCTGTACCCAAAGGCAGGTATATTTTCTGTATCTTGAGCAGAAAGAAACTGCCTTAAATTCATACCTCAGAAAGAATTAATCGAAATATATAAGGAGAGCCAAGTTAAATAAAACCCTAATGCTTTCAGCCAAGTTAAATTTTAAACCCCAGAATCTGGAATGATTTTACCTGTTTTATATCTTTGAATGCTTTTAGATCTGTTTTTGATCAGGCCATTTACACATTGCATTTATTTTTTTTTGCTGTAAAGATTATAAGCATAGTGTCTTATTGATAGAAAGAGATTGGTGTGCAGTGGAATTTAAAAAGGTTGTTGCATTGCCATGTGATTCTTCTCTATGATTTATTAAGTGGTACCTTGGAACACAAACTTAATTCATTCCAGAAGACTGGTCGAGTTCTGATTTGGTCGAGTTCCAAGTCAAATTTCCCCTAAAAAAATGTATTTATTTATTTAAAAAAGCATTAACAATCAATATAAAACTGATAAATACATGAAAAAACTCACATACAAAAACAATAAACATGAAATAAATGACAATCACACACTCCAAAGTGAGAGCAGACACACATGCACCATCCTCCAGTCTTGCTATAATTTTCTTTTTTAGTTCTGTAGTTTCACTTACTTTCATTTTTCATTTCATTTTTCTTAGAGGCCATGATTACTGTATCACTAAATGTACTGCAGATAAAGCACCAAAACACATCTCGACCCATACAGTTTTTAGTAGGAAGAGTCTATGTAGGTTTCCAAGATTTTGGCTGAGGTACAAGTTGAAAAAAATTGAACAGACCCATTCGATGTGCAAGTTGCTTGAGTTAAGAGGCACTTGAGTTCCAAGGTTATACTGTCTATCAGGGTTGGGGCCTTTCCAGAATGCATTCATCAATCCCAGTACAAATCAGGAAATAAAACTGGAGTTGGGATTGGAAGAAAACTACGGGGAACAAAATTGGAATTGAATTTGAATGTCAGGGAAATTTAAATTCCAACTCCAGTTCCATTTGCTGATTTGGATTGGAATTGATAAATGCATTCCAGAAGGGCCCCAAACCTACTGTATATACACTAAATAAAAGTGATCCCAGTGCTGAACCATGTAGAACCCAAACATAAACAAAATAGAGTATAATGCTATTTATTCATTTATAAATTAGACAAACAATCCAAATCCTAAACCAGTCAGCATTACTAAGGAATAAATCATTTAATAGTACTATATTATAAACAAAAAAAAAAATAAGTTGAAATTGTGCAGGAATTTGGATAAAACAGCATATTCAATAACTAAATGAACGATTAGGTCTGAGCTCTTTCTCTACTCATTTGCCATTCTAGGTGTGCTGTATCGTCCCAGCATTAACAACGTATGTACTACCGCAGACTGCGTCACTTCAGGTGAGTTTCCAGAGCCCAGTGTTTTTCCCCTGTCAACTTCCAGTGAAACCCAAAGTAGAGTTCAGGCGATATATCGAGTCCTGACTAATTTAACCATTTTTGTAATTTTATTCATACTGCTGCCAGCATAGTCGAAACATATGCCAAGATCCTGTATTCCTTGCTCACCTTCGTGCTCTCCAGCCGCTCGACTCCTTCAGAACATGAATCCCAAGGTGGAGCCTTGCCAAAACTTCTACCAGTACGCCTGCGGGGGCTGGTTGGACAGACATGTGATCCCAGACACCAGCTCTCGGCACAGCGTCTTTGACATCCTGAGAGACGAGTTGGAGATCGTGCTGAAGGGTAGGGCTCTCTACGCATCATCTACGCACACCAGAGATCCAACGACACACCACTGTCAGCGTGATCTACACTGGTCCAACTGAACAAATGACAGAAACTATACAGATTGCGTGTGTTGTAGCTATTTACCTTGAAGATGGAGAGCAAGTTAACAATATGCTTGAATTGTTAAATATGGTTGATGCTTGAATTGCCCTTGTAAGATGAAATGTTATTTGGCGGGTTGGTGACATGCCCACTAAGTTATTGTTTAATAAATTAATTTATTTAGTCTTATGCAGTACTGTTCTAATTAATTATCCACAAAAATGACACTGTCAGAAGGAACTTCAGGTTAGTAGTTTAGTGGCATATCTAGTACCTAGGAATTGCTCTTTTGATTTCATTTGACCCTTGAAGAAGATGGTGCACCAACAAGGCCCTCCTGCCATTATGTAGGATATTGGTGATAAACAAAGATTATCAATCCTGTATGTCACATGAATCTTAAGGGTCTGTGCTACTTTCCAATTTCTGACAGGGGTCCTGGAAACCCAGAGTGACCTGGACCGAGAGGCCTTCAAAAAAGCGAAGACCCTGTACAGTTCCTGCATGAATGAGAGTGAGTCTAATCCACAATGCAACCACAAATAGCATAAACCAGAGTTAAACTCATTCATAAAAGATCTTCCTAATGGGACAGTGATGTTCCAGAGTGTTGTGTTATGGACTCAACACCATTGTCTTTTTTTTTATTGGCTCATTACCCCCCTAACAATGCCCTGCAGGCCTAATTGAACAGCGTGATTCCCAGCCTCTGCTGAAGCTTATTGACTCCATTGGGGACTGGCCTGTGGCCTCAGAGGAGTGGAACAGCACAGGAGGTGGGAACCCAGGGTGTGCTTATGAATTCCTGTGGATCGATTGCAAAAATTCCATGCAGAATCACTTTGCAGATTTGGGTCTTTGCGGATCAGTAGAGCAGCAGAGCACTGGGTTGGGGGGAGAGTAGTTGTCCTCCCTCAAATGTGACAGTCCTGGCTTGTCACATAGTGCACCTGGGTCTCTTTCTAGGTGAGCCATGGAGTCTGGAAGACACCTTAGCCATCCTCAATGCTCGCTTCCACAAGAAGGTTCTGGTGGACCTGTTTGTGTGGACGGACGATCGTGATTCCAGCCGACACATCATCTATGTAATGACGCCTCCATACTTTTGTCGACCTTTCGGGGTCTTGTCCTTCTTGAAGCACTTCCAGGGCATGCATTGCTTCATCACAAGCCAGTTGTTTATTGATTTGAGAAATAATCCTGTATCCCATCTCACTAATTAAAATTCATCAGCAATAATCTAGAATAAAATCTTTTTGGGGAGGCATCATGAGAGGAACTCGTTTGTACTATATGCTTGTATTGCTCGCTTCAGGGGGTTTTACCAACACAAAATGTTTTGAGGGCAGAATGAAAAATGATTGGTTCAGAGAGATAACCAATCTGATTGTAGAGGAGGTGGGTCCAAGTAACTAGAGGAGGAGGGACCAAGACAACTGATTGATTGGACCCACCTCTACAATCTGATTGGTTATCTCTCTGAACCAATCATTTCTCCTTCTGCCCTCAGAACATTTTTGTGTAAGTAACATTCCAATGAGCGTATTGTTCCCACAGATCGATCAACCTGGACTAGGGATGCCTTCAAGGGATTATTACTTCAATGATGGAAACTACAAAAAGGTAGGGCTTCTTCTTCAGTCTAACTTGAAGACATTATGAAGTGGGATTGTCCCAATGAAATGAGGTCAGTAAGTGCCTGGTTGCATGCTTCTGTGACAGGTACGAGAGGCCTACTTTAAGTTTATGGTGTCCATGGCGAAGATTGCCAGGGAGGACAGGAACCTGACGCTGGATGATGAACACGTCTGGGAGGAGATGACACTGGTGATGGAGCTGGAGACAGACATTGCTAATGTGAGCGTTCACCGACAGCTTCTCAAACACTGCGATCACTTACATTGGAAGGCTGTTCCTACATCAGTACTACCATAGAGACTGTATTTTAACATACTGAAACTGATATGGAGATGGGGTGATGTCAGCGGGCTGCCCCCTTGTGTTCACGCAGGCCACGTCCCCCTCTGAAGAGCGGCAGGATGTCACGTTGCTCTACAATAAGATGACTCTTAGTGAGGTGCAGGAGGCCTTCAACCTGAATGTATGTCAACTCCCAGCATGCTCTGTGCTTGACGCCCCAGCACAGGTTGGTGAGGTGTGCACTAAAAACAGTGTGGCTCTTGATTGTGTGTGGCAATGCAGGCCTTCAACTGGACCCGGTTTGTGCGGGGCGTGCTGTCCAGTGTGGGCATCGACGTGCAAGCGGAGGAGGAGCTGGTGGTGTATGGCTCCCCCTACCTGCAGAAGCTGAGCGATGTCCTTGTGAAGCACGACACAAGGTAACATCTAAGAGAGGAGATGGGTGAAGTCTGGGCTGCATACAGAAATATAATTTATAAAACTGCACCGTACAGACACGGCACATGTTCCGTTGACCTGCTTTTACATTAATTGTCGTCTTTGATAGGAAATTGTACAGTGATGAGTGGTTGCCTGTTTCATTTCCGAAATAAGTTGCCCTATGCTTCTACTAACAGAACTCTCCAGAACTACCTCACATGGCAGCTCATTATCGAACGGGTTAGCAGCCTGAGTCGGCGTTTCAAGGAAGCGCGAGCGCACTACAGGAAGGTAAGGCAGATGCAGAAGGAGAAAAAGTTACAAGGCGTTTGGTTTAAGGGTCCGCGTCTCAAAGGTACGTTTCTTACGTTGCTTGACACGAAATATGCTTTGGTGTTCAGGTACTGTATGGCACGACGGTTGAGGAGGCACGCTGGCGAGACTGTGTGCGCTACGTGCAGAGCAGCATGGAGAATGCGGTGGGGGCCCTCTATGTCCGCGAGACCTTCGCTGGGGAGAGCAAACGCATGGTGAGACTCTCGCACACAAAGAACATCCATCGTGTCCTTTTGAGCTATTGGATGAGGGCGCCTGTGATTGTGTTGACATGCTTCTGGTGGTATGTGAGTGCCGTGTCGATTATTTAAAGCCGAGGTCACTCTGATATAGGTAAAGGACCTGATCAGCAAGGTTCAGGAAGCCTATGTGGAGACACTCGAAGAGCTGACCTGGATGGATGCACAGTCTAAGGAGAAGGCCAGAGAGAAGGTGAGGAGTACCTCCACAGCAAGATACTTACAAGAGGGGTCTACTGTCTCGTTTATGGAGGTCAACTTTCTTCTATTGCCTACTTGGCTGATTAAGTCAGTGTTTCCCCAACCAGTCCTGCAGGACTCACAGACAGTCCACATTTTTGCTCCCTCCCAGCACCTGGTAGGGAGCAAAATTGTGGCCCGCCTGGCAGAGAGCTGTGAGTGAGCAAAAACATGGACTGTATGTGGGTTCCTGAGGACCAGGGCTGGGAAACACTGGATTAAGTCATTAATTGTGTACTTGCAGCAGTTTCAGCTGAATTGCTTCTTGCACCAACATCATTTGAAGAGAGCTGAAAGAGGTGAAACACGCTGACAGCCAAGAGCAGGACTAGATGCACTCTGCTCTGCACTACTGCTCCTGAGCCTGTGTCACCATGTTCATTTACCCTTAGACAGAGGGTCACAGATAGTTAATGGTGTCTGGTGTTTTTTGTGATGGTCAGTGCTGAGTACAGCATCACTAGTGAGTGGTGACATTGCATGTAGTAGCTGATGTACTGTGAATGACATATGGCTTGTCCTACTGTGATACAGGCTCTCGCTATCAAGGAACAGATAGGATACCCTGACCACATCCTGGAGGAAGGAAATCAGAAATTGGACCAGGAGTATGCTCATGTAAGGGCTGGAGGAGCCACGACTGGTTCGACCTACGTAAAAGCAGGCATATTTTATCTGATGGATGCATGGTTTTAGGGGGTATTATAATCAGGAGGTAGCACTGATGGCCCATAGCTTAAGTTTTGTGGGGTCTGACCCCAGCTGTATGCGTGTGGTTTACATATATAATACATTGCGAGGACCAAATGTCCCCACAGTGTGATAAAAACCTATTATTTTGACATTGTGGGGGCATTTTCCCAGTCCCCACAAGGAGAAACTCAATTTTATAAAAATCTTTGACTGCAATCAATAAACTAAAAAAGTCAAAAGTCTTGGTTTTTTGTTTGGTTACTGATGGTTAAGGTTACGGCTGGGTAGGTGTTAAGGTCATCATGTTTGGATTTGTGTTTTTCCTATATAAATGAATGGAGAGTCCCCACAAAGATATAATTACAAATGTGTGTGTGTGTGTGTGTGTGTGTGTGTGAAATTGACATACCTTCTCTTGTCCTTTTAATGATGAAGCTCAACTTCAGTGAGGAAAACTACTTTGAGAACATTCTGGAGAACCTGCGCGCTGGGGCACAGAAGAGTCTGAGGAAGCTGAGAGAACCAGTGGATCCTGACTTGTGGGGATAAAAATCACTTTTACCATGATTTTCAAATTTCCACAATCAGAGAATTTGTGCAGGATTTATACTATGTATCTGGAAAGAAACCTTTAACCTGTCGCCATAAATCTCCACATTTCCAGATGGATCATTGGAGCTGCAGTTGTCAATGCTTTCTACTCTCCTAACAGAAACCAGATAGGTAAGATGACCCTCACCAGGAAGTGCTGAAGAATTCATACTATTTTAAAGATGCCGTCAATATTCAGAGGAACCTCCTTAGGGAGTCTTCTGAGTGTCCATATAGTCAGGAATATCCCATCCCTCTGCCCCAGGCCATTCTTCTCAGTTGGTCTATCTGTCCAACAGTTTTCCCTGCAGGGATCCTACAGCCCCCATTTTTCAGTAAACACCAGCTCCAGGCCCTCAACTTTGGTGGGATAGGAATGGTTATTGGACATGAGATCACCCACGGCTTTGACGATAACGGTGGGGTCACAGCCTGGATTCGCGACGTCACTGAAAAATATTATAAACCAAATATGAGTCCAGCTTCCTTCAGGCAGCAAGGTTGATAGTCTCCTATTACCAACGCAGGGCGGAACTTCGACAAAGACGGCAACATGAACAACTGGTGGAGTAACTATTCAGCAGAGCATTTCAAGGAGCAATCACAGTGCATGGTTCAGCAGTACGGGAACTTCTGCTGGAAGCTTGCAGGGGGTCAGAATGTGAGTCTTCACTGTTAAAGCTGCAGTAGGCGTCTGGTCTGCATGTAGACTTTTGTGTAGAGGCGAGAAGAATTGTTTATGTAAACGTGACATGTAATGTACAAGATGAGGCCAAATTAGTTAGCCGGTAAGGCAAAGAATGCACCCCAATGGGTTGAGCAGGTCGGTACAAGAAGAGTGTTTGAGGTGGTGAAATTCCGAGGTGCATGTGCTGACGGACATGTGGCACGGCTCTCTTTCAGGTCAGTGGCATCAGCACATTGGGGGAAAACATAGCAGACAATGGAGGTATCCGGCAAGCATACAAGGTACAGACGCCGGCAGAAAGTCAGATGAGCCTAAATGCTGGATGCTAAAGTCTACTGAGCACTAAAAATAAACTGTATTTGAGATATGTGCTTCTTTACATACAGCCGTGGAAAAAATTAAGAGGCCACAGCATGATTTTTTGTTTCACTTATTTCTCTACTTATGGGTGTGTGTGTGTGTGTGTCTTTGAATAATATAACTGCGGCCTGGTTCTTCCCTGTTTCTCATTAATGAAGGGCTTCTTCCTTGCTTTATGGGA
>JAODLC010000133.1:22981230-22993899 GCA_026781145.1 Hippopotamyrus pictus | reverse complement strand
AGTGCACTTCACACCTGCACTTAATGTTCCCCATTCCTTTTGAAGGTCACTTGATGTCATCCTACGATTCATGAGAAGATGTCGGCTAAGTGAACGGTCATCTCTGGCATTAGAAAGTCGCTTCCCCCCTTTAGTGTCTCCTGCTTCACCTTATTCTTGTGTACTGCTGTCTTAGAAATTTTGAATCTGAAAGCAACCTGCTGCTCAGTGTAGTCTTCTGACAGCAGAACCAGGATTAAACCAGTATTTTAAAATTCACATTTGTTTAAAAATATAAAGTCTCTTAATTTTTCTACAGCAGTATGTGATCATATTTGTAAGTATGTGATGTGTGTCCCATTATGTTAGTCTTTGTATGTACATATTAACATTGTATTAACATTGAGTGTGTGGGGGGGGGTGAGTGTGGCTTTTTTAACACGTGTCTGTCTGTGTCAGGCATACATGAAGTGGGCGCAGAGAGAGGGGGAAGAGCCACTACTTCCAGGCTTGGAGCTGGACCACAAGCAGCTCTTCTTCCTCAACTTTGCCCAGGTGTGGTGCACAGAGAGAGAGGAGCATTAGCACAGTCTGGGTTACATTCTTGGTTAGTAGTCTGTGGTAAATTCAGAGAGAAAACAGGAGGTACCATGGAATACAGGTACGGGTCATTATATGCAACCTCACATAAACCTCGAAGCTGTCATTTCTGATTCACACAAAACACGAGCTACTGTTATTGTTTTTCTGCTCAGTTATTGTGTGTGTGAGTTGGGGGAGAGGACAGCAAAGCCACAGATTTATGTGACATTGCGCATTATTTGCGGATGTCAGGGAACTTCTGGCAGAGGTGGGATGTCTGCTCTGTACTTCGGCGTTGAATGCAGACCAAGAGAAAAATACTAAAGCAATCTCAGCATGCAATACAGATAGCTGGTGAGCTGACGGTGCAGAATGAAGCGTGCTAATTGATGCAGCAGCGTGAAGGCGATGGTCTGATTGTCCTGATTATCTAGGAATATCTGAAGGATCAACTAGTAGATCACCATCGGCTGGTTGGCAACCACTGTCTTATACCGTTAATATGTACTGGAAGTGACACAGATGCAGGTCATTCCATACCAAGTCACCAAGACCTCCAGTTCATGTTATGGACTTTCTTGAAACAATTCATGTGAGAACTTACATTAAAATCATGGGACCTTGCAAAATTCTACAGCTCTACTCCAAGTACTTTTTTAGCTATGGATTTTTAAAGTTTGGCATTTGAGGCTTTTCGCAGTTCTTTGTATGTGTGTTCAAAGTCTCATTAATTGCTTAGTTTTCACTGGATTGACTATTTAACTTAAATGTAAATAGTTGATGCTTAATGTTTTGCAGTAATCAAACAAATACACATTGTCTGAATGAAGAATCTTTCATTTTCAAAAATTAATATCTCCAGTAGTTTTCACTTTCCTGCAACCAAATTTTGATTCTGAGTAGTATTAATACAGTTCTAGAACATTTAGAAGTTTTTTTGGTGCCACATAAAAAAATTGAGTGTCACAGATCTTGCTAAATACAGCTTCAGTGCTGTAAAAAACACTTTTTAACACAATTTGATTATATTTTTATTTTTAATTTCCTTGAAACTTTTTTATGGGAAAGTATTAATATTCATTGCAGATATATAAAAATATAGAGATGTTCTATTATTCCTTCATCATTTAATAATTTTCGGTAAACAAGCATTTCTTACATTTGTAACCATGAAGAAAGCCACAGAAACATGAAATATTAAATATTAAAAATGGAACTTTTATTGAAGCTGAGAAACACAAATGTCTTTGTCAGTCTAAGCATATAAAGTTAACAACATATTCACACTGTATGCAAAAATACCGTCAGTTATTCCCCCAAGACACGCTTTTCTTCGATCAACTTTCTGGCAAGTTTAACCAAGTCACTAACTCTGAATTCTTGTGCAGTCTTGGAAATTGACCAGCTTGATGGTGCTAAAGTTAGCATCTCGACTTGCTTCTGACATGCAAAAATACTGATTTTTCATAAATCTTCCTCATGAAAATACCTCTTTCAGTAAGTCAATGATCCTGTCTAAGTTTTCACATTTCTCACATGGCTTGGGTACATCCATTGCAAGACATTGAGCAATTTCATGTGTAATGGCTTGCTAGAATTCAAAACGTTCAGGTTCCCCATAGCTGGTTTTGTCTCTTTGGCTGATAGCGCTATGCTTCAGGGGAGAAAATCCTGCACTTGTAAGGTTTACATTCATTCTGTTCTTTTCCACATCATTTACTGATGTCATAGCTTGTGTTTCTTCTCGGCCTACAGATACTAGTGTGTTGCTCTTCGTATTCAGTCATCTGTGCATCTTCATCAGTTTTTGCTCCAGTACTGAATCCTAAGTCCTTTATCACACATGGAGGACACCACATATGTCCAGGCTTGATAGACTTTCATGAGTTTATTGTAAGTGCTCTTGGTGCCTCAGTGTTTATGGTCCTCAATAACTCACCCTGCTGTTGGGATGCAAGTTGAGGGAATCAGAATGTTGTTTTTGAGGACAGCTATATTTCACCAAAAAGTACTTCTGGTAATGCAAACAAACTGTGGCATCAGCAGTCAAGTCAGAACATCCACTTTTCAACTTCAATAGTTCCTTGTCTGTTCCCAATTTAGCCAAACTTGAAAGATCGACTTCTCCATTAGCTACCCATCTCGTGACAGTTTTCTTCTCATTCTAGGTTTTTTTTTCGAATACAACGGGACTCCATGATCTCACTGTCACACCAAACTGCTTAATGATTAAATGGTTTAGGATTGCAGTCTTTTAAATACTTCTGGACATGTTTTGTGATCCGTTTTGCGATAATCTGCCCAAACCTGTTTTTGCTGGGATAAGCCCATACTTGCTTTATTGTTTTCTAATGCTATGAGTTGATGATGTCAGAAATTAGTTAATAAAAGTTTGAAACTGCAAAATAATATATGCGTTTTCAGTTAATAAACTCAAATTAATATTTTTACAGACACACAAAATAAGATTACATCATCGAATATGCAACAAACCAAACCATTATAAGGTGTAGCCTGTACATTTCCAGGCCCTAATGAAAAACAGGTACAACACTGAGGTAGAAGACCTTAAAATCAACATAGTACAAATACTGTACCTGCTTATGAAATAAGACCACTAAATGTTATGTTACAGCCAATAAGAAGTATGGCACTTTAGGTGTTTTCAAATAATTATCAAATGATGAAGAAGTAACATAATGTATTTCTTTCTTTTATGTAAATCCAGCAATGAATATTAACAAATTTCCAAATAAATTAGAATAATCCTTCTTGGAAAAATATACAGTTTATATATGTTACAAAGTTTTTTTCTCTGCTTTGAAGCTGTATTTAGCAAGATCTGTGGCACTCTGTTTTTTATGTAGTAAATAACTTCTAGATTAAGTAATATTAACTTCTAGTAATAGAAGTATATTAATACTACACAGAATCCAACTTTGGTTTGAAGAAAGTGGAAGCTATTGGAGATATTCATTTTTGAAAATTAAAGATTCTTTGTTTGGGTAATGTTTATTAATTTGAATACTGTAAAACCAACAACTATTTACATGCATACGGTTTGCAAATTATCCTTATGGTTTCCTGAATGTTCAGTACAAATCTCAACCTAATCCAATGTAAAATCGACAATTGACAAGGTCCAGAATATACATAAAAAGAAACCAGAAAAATCTCCAAGGGCCAAATTTTTTAAGATTTTAATGGAAATTTTCACCTGAATTGTTTCAAGAAAGTCCATAACATGAACTGGAGCTCTTGGTGACTTGGTATGGAATGACCTGCATCTGTGTCACTTCCAGTATATATTAACGGTATAAGACAGTGGTTGCCAACCAGCCGATGGTGATCTACTAGTTGATCCTTCAGACATTCCTAGATAATCAGGACAATCAGACCATCGCCTTCACGCTGCTGCATCAATTAGCACGCTTCATTCTGCACCGTCAGCTCACCAGCTATCTGTATTGCATGCTGAGATTGCTTTAGTATTTTTCTCTTGGTCTGCATTCAACGCCGAAGTACAGAGCAGACATCCCACCTCTGCCAGAAGTTCCCTGACATCCGCAAATAATGCGCAATGTCACATAAATCTGTGGCTTTGCTGTCCTCTCCCCCAACTCACACACATAATAACTGAGCAGAAAAACAATAACAGTAGATCATGTTAATCAGAAACAAGACAATTTTGTGAAAACTGTGAAAGAAAGAAAAATATGGACATCATGAAAAAATGCGTAAGTACTGACCCAGAGGAAAGAGATGGAAATAACAGATAAGCATGAAAGATAAATTTAGTCCAATAAATTATTGTGCACAGACACAGATGGCCAAAAATAATGTAAATAACGGGGGGGAAAAGGCGGAGCTAAATATTTTACAGTTCAGTAGGCTAATCATGGTGTTTTCCCAAGATCGTCTCATAAGGGAATCCAGACACAACAGAATTGTATGAGTTCTGCTGTAGCTAAAACACTTATTTTTCCATGTGTAATAAGCTGGAAACTGGAATTAACAACATTCTGGCAGCAGGATCCTGTGCAGTTGACTGCCGCTATTAGGATTATGTTTTATTTGTTGAGCAGATGCTTTTAGACAAGGAAAGTAGGGTGAGACAGTCCTTGGAGCATTTGATGTTCAGGTCCTTGCTCAACAGTGCAAATCATGGGATTTGAACTGGTGACCTTCCAGTGACAAGCACAACAGCAGCCTAACCCACTGAGTCACACACTGTCTGAGAGCGAAGGCACACGGGGCAACTTTTTGAGCAAAAACGTTGCCGGGCAATTTTACTGACTAATGTTTCTCCGGCACTTTCCCACTGATATTGGGTAACAAAATTCCATTTGAAAAACTTTAATGTGTGGTGGGCAACATTTCACAATCATCCAGATCCAGATTGCCCTTTGTCTCACCTGGTTAGCAGTTGCCCAGCAACATGGCTTAAAAAGCCACCTTGACCAGTGTAAGCCCTAAATGCATTTCGGTTCAGTGAAGCTCATCTGACTCGTCTTTCAGGTGTGGTGCGGCTCCTATCGCCCCGAATACGCCAGCCAATCTATCAAGACGGATTCACACAGCCCCCTAGAGTACAGGTAAGGTACTACACCAGAATGAAAAAAAAAAGTTTAAATAGGTACAACTGTGATGTAGCTCCACTGTCAACTGTTCTGCTTTCTCTCACTCTGTCTCTCTTCAGAGTCATGGGTTCCCTGCAAAACTTTGATGCTTTTTCAGAGGCATTTCACTGCAAGCAAGGCAGCCCCATGAACCCTCCGGTGAAGTGTCGGGTGTGGTAGCCAGGGAAGGGTGGTGTTGGTGGTGATGGTGGTGTTGGTGGAGGGGCTTTATCTGTTTGATGGTGCGCCCGCACATGGCCAGACACCATTACACAGCACTGGTAAACAATGCAAATGTGGATGTTTACTGTCTGTTTAAATTCATAAGACCGGGGCTGTCAGCACCCTACATATCTGCAGCTGAGGCTGAAGGGACAGGAAACGCCTTACTGGTTTTACTGGTTGTTAGCATAACCAGTCCTGCTGCCGGCTGCTGAGACGTGGACCCCAATCAGCAACATCCCCCTCCCCCTTTGTCAGAAGGGTTCTTAGTGTAGGTGGAATGCATCAATAGTGCACATACGTAAATAGTATCCGTGCTCCATCCACTAAATAAGCTCTCCTTCAACCTTAAGAAGCCTTACCAGACTTTTGCTGATTAAAACATTTGGTAATAGATGACTTTTTGAACAAAAAAGTGGAAAAAAGAAACAAAACCGACTGACTCAAGTTAGCTTAAAATAGTGTTTCCCAATCCGATCCCCGTGGGCCCACAGACGGTCCACTTTTTTGCTCCCTCCCAGCTCAATGGCAGACAGTCCACATTTTTGCTACCCGGAGCTGGGAGGGAGCAAAAACGTGGACCGTCTGTGGGTGTCTGAGGACCAGGTTGGGAAACACTGGCTTCGGATGTGTTGATTAAAAAATCCTGCAAAACAGTAAAGAGGCATCAGTAATGAAGCCTGTGAAGCAGTAAGGATGCATTGATAAGGAAGTCAAGTGAAACAGTGAGGCTACACATTGGTAAGAAATCCTGCAAAACAGTGGCAATGCGTCGGTAAGGACTCTTGCGGATGCGTTGGTGCTGCAGCAGTAGGGAGGGAAACAAACGCTGAGTGACTCTAAGACTGTTAATTACAAGCTTTAAGCCTAAATGTTTCTGTATGTTTTTAACTAAGATGAAGAACAGCTTTGAAATGCTGTTTTGATAAACTGCCTTTTCTGAACTGTGCCAAGAAACCTACAAAAAAACACCACAGCACTGTTACAAGTATCAAATAAATATTTAAGGCTATTCTATAATGTATGGTATTTTACTCGTTTTGTTTGATAGATGAAATACTATTTTTGACTGTGGTTTAGATACTATCCTTGTATTGTTATTCATGGCTTTGTCGGGAAAAAAAAACGTGGCCTTTAATTCTGATTTCGCTGAACTGCTGTCTTCTGAGTAGAATTATATAAAACAGAGAAACTATTGTATAATGACTAAAAGAAAAATCTATTGTCGTCTTCATCCTTGTATTGTCTGACATTTGTTATGTGTATGAGCTGTGCAGAACTGTGACCTCTGTGTATAATCAATATACCTTAATTATGTGTAGGAGAGATGTTGTTATTAACAAAGCATTTATCGAGGATTCTTGAGTGCACCATCTGAAACTTGTTTGTTGGTGTGGCGTCCCGTCTTCTTATGATGTCGGGAAAGGACATCAGCTCTTTTTGCGGCTGGGTACCCTAAGGGTTCGGTCTCAGGTGTGTGTGTCTTTGTGCATTTTCGTCCACTGGTCCCATTACGTGCTGAGGGATGGTTACCATGGTACCAGCAGGATACGGCTGACGGGAGTGAAGTTACATCGTGGCCAGATTGTTCCGTGCGGAGCCGAGACTCTTAATGTTGCACGTCCTGAGCCGTACCCGCCTCCTCTGCACAAGCGCCAGCCTTCCTGGGCCGAGGTTCTGGTTCCAGCTTCTTGAAATTCTTTTAAAGCAGCTTGTGGCTTTTTGTGAGAGGGAGCATTTTAGCCATTGGCACCAGACAGTTAAAAAAAGCTCCCTGCTGCTTGCACTTTAATGCGATAGTAAGCAGTAAGGAAGCTCACACCGGCTCAGCCCCCACCTTCCACCCCAGACAGGAGCATGCCACTGATTCCACAGACAGTGCAGCGCAGCACAGGAAGGAAACCCGATCTGGAAATAGCCACATTTCATGGAAAAAAACCATCACCCCAGTTGGGGGGCCTGCAATCCTTCTCTAACTTGTCTCAGTAAATTGGCATCACCTTGTAACGGAATTAACCACACAGTTTAGTATTGGACATATAGTTTTGCTTTGGTTTTTCCGTGACTTTACTTGAGGGGACACGATGTAGCAGTACACTCTTAGTTAATGTATTAATTAACCAGGAACTATGTGTTAGTTACATACTGATCTCATGTTGGTTCATCATAAATCAGTCATAATGGTTCATGATTTGCACATGATCGAGTTACTAACTTACTTGTGCCTCCTTAAGTAAAGTGCTACCCGTTTTTCTTACATTGAACTTACGAGTATAGTTTTTTGGGGCAAGTCCCTTTGATGTCAAATGCCTTACTTAAATTAAACAAGCCTTTACAATACTTTTTTTTTTTTTTTTTTTAAACAGGAAACGTGGTTGTTTGCATTCATTGTTTGGAATTACTCTCATTCCTGTGTTCAGTTCTGTCCAGATCTATTTATTTGTTCTTGTGAGTGCAAATTTTAACAAGAGAATTAAGATTATCCAAATATTCAAATACTTTTCATCTGTCTTCTACCACAAAGGCAGAATTAAAATCCCCTAGTTATAATAATTGACTTAGATCGTACAAAAACAAAAGAGTAAGACTCAAGCTAAGCTATTCATGCAGATAAGACAGAAACGCAAAGACAAACAGAGAGGGATGAGTGCAGACAAAGCAGGCTATTCTTCGCCCATGCAGTGTTGACTCGTTAAGACAGAGGGACATGGTGTCTGATTAGCACACTGGTCCAGTGTTCTTCTGTAGAAAAATACCTTGATTAGAAATAATGACATTAGAGAGACAGAACACAGAGGAAGGAGGGGGCAGGGGGAGACAGTAAATCAGTGCTAAAAGAAAAGAGCAGACACTCCTGATGAATAAGATTGGTACAAGAGGAGGCAGGATTGCACAGCTGCAGGAGAATGAAAAGAACAAAATAGATGTTTATGAAGCTTGGTGCACATAGACATATTTAAGATGCCTTCTGTTTCTGAGAATGACTGTTAGCTCTCATTATGAAGACCAAGCATATGTACCGACTCTACGAGGGTTCAAATACTGCTGCCACAAAAGCAGAAAATTAGCGTTTCAAGGGGTTGGAGGGTGTCAGCAAACAGAGAGCGGTAAAGATGTATCAGGAAGAGGTTAGATGGGGAGTAGGTTATGCTACAGGGAGAAATCCTGCTTTATTTCAGCAGTATCAGGAGAAAGAAATTCTGCAAAGCATGGCATAGAAAAATGGGTGAAGCTTTCTAAACGCCTTTATTATGACGCCCAACCTGCAGCATTAAGCGCATTACGGCGAACGTTTTATCTGCTTTTGGCACAGGTCTCTCTGTTTCACTTCTCCTGCAACAGCAAATTACATTTTTATCAGGATGTGAACCGAACTGAGCCAGACTGCAGGTCTTTCGGGGTGGAGGGGGGATGTAAAAATAGAGGCAGCACAAAGTACAGCCTGACTTGTAACAGTCTGATATCAATACCTGTCTATTGCTAAATGTGATATTGAGCTAATAAAAGTACAACGTACAAAAAATTACAGTTGCCTAGCAAAGCATTTTGGCCAAATTTTAGCTGCCTGTTCACAGCATTGCATGACATAATGACGTATATGTACTTAAAATGTGTTGTTAGACTGATTAACAGTAAATCTATCACCTGATTCCCTTCCTGGGAGCTGGTGCAAGGGAATTTTCTATCTTTCAAAGCTGTCCAAGTTGTTTTACCCACAAAACAGTGTATGATTTTGATTGTTTCCCAAGTTGTATTACGAATGGCAGTCTTATGGTTTATGACTGGCAAGCTGGATACTGCTGTACGAAATCTAACTGTTCGACGAGTGTTTGCTGTGTTTTGTGATTAAAGGTGCAAACTAGATTCAACCATTATAGTTGAGTTTTCTTTGTGTATTATTTTGCTGTGCCAATACGTAATATGTATCAGATGTATACACATCATATCCTGCATATCAGTGTTTAACATCAGCAGACACAATCATATCCAAGTAAAAATGAATGAGAAGATATTTAACATGATTAACCATGAAATGCCACTAGCAGACAGCAGTCTTCACCAACTGTGATCAACTAATTACTAGTTTAGCTTGTGTGTAAATCGGATTTAATTGACTTGTTTTTACTTCTGCAGCTCAGTTGCACAACAGCTACACTGCAGTATATCAGTAAACAGTAAAAACGGAATTGAGAAATCAACATGACATTGAAGTATAACTACTTTTATCTTAAGAAATAATAAGTATTTAGTCTACTGGGAATTTATTCTGCTGTGAGATTTTCCCAATGATAAATGTTAAAGAAAAAATAAAAGCATAATGTCATATTGTGAATAACAGGGAATTGCACAGACCAGAAGTGGGTGAATTCTGTTCTGTCCAATCCGGGCCCGTGTTTGCTATACGACACCTTATGTTGTGCAGATATCTTCAATGCACAGGAGGAGGGACAGAAGGTAATAAACAAAGCTCACTTCAGCCCCAGAATGCAAGCACAATGCCACTTTATTTAGGAATGGGGCTTTACGCTGAGTTCAGCAGCCTCCACCAACTTTTCACTGGGACAACAGTGACACTGACAGCCATGTCACTCGGGGTCCAAAGTCACTGCTGGTAATCGGCGATTCTTTACATTAAACTGTGTCCAGTGGAGCAGTGGGTATTAGGTAGGGGTAATGAGTAAAGCAGGTAGTTACCTGTTTTTATATGTGAAACTCCAACTGGTTATTGCAAAAATCCAGCCTGATCTTTGTAGTTTTGGTGTTTTATGGACAGACTAGGTGGGAGACAAAATTAACTGAATGGCAATGAAAGACACTTCGAGTGATTCAGCTGTATGTATGTGTGTGAGACCAGTGCTATTGGCTGGGGGTCTGGGGTGAGTGGGGGCCCCATGGCCAGTGCACCCTGTGAGGTCACTCTTTCCTGCTCACAGGGGAGTGATCCGTAACACCCTGCAAGTTCATGATCCCCAACCCTGATCCTGCACTCAGATAGTGTCCCTGATTGACGCTCTGTTTATTGGCAAACAAAGCCCACGTCTGTCCTCGGCTTCCTGGGGCTTTTTTTTTTTGGGGGGGGGGGGGGGGGCAAAACACTGCTTCCCCTTCGGGTGACGGAGCTGTCAAATAAACGTCTAGACACATTCCTCAAATCCATGCTTGCCTGCTTTACCTTTGTCCCTCCGGCGAGACAGAGATGGGGGAAGGCCTTGACTGCGCTCCGCGGAGTTTTGCGTTTGACCGGCATTCTGAAGGCCACGGTCCACCCACACGGATGCTGGCCAGGCGGCGGTAAATAACCGTGAGGCACTTTTCACAGCTGCAGGGAGGGAAAATTGCTGTCGAGCACATTTGTCCGCTGAAGAGCGAATTCAGTGAGCACAAAGGAAACAGCTTAATGCGGGAGATAAATGGAGAGCGTGACCAGCTGATGCGATACAGCAAAACAGCCTAGAGCCTCGACGCGGAAGCTAACCTGTGTGGCTAGCCGTTTTAGCTTTAATCCATTTCTAGATATCACAAATTCAGTTCAAACTAGTCAAAATGCCAATTCTTTATATCAGAAATTCAATTCAAAATGTTTTTTCTCATTCATATAAATGGGAGTTGGAATTTGAAGTAGTTAAAATGTCCGTTTTTGTATTTGTATTTGTATTGTATCAATCGATATCAATAATTTAATTGCAAGTAGTTATAACTGAAATTGAATTATAACTAGTTACAACTGAAATTCTGATATCATAAACTGGATTTTCAGCTTGTTAAAATTTTATTTCTGTTAACAACAACTGGTAATTTCAACTAACTAAATCTGAATTCCTGATATCAGAAACTGGCATTTCAGCTAGGTCAAATTCCAACTGAGAAAAACATTTTGAATCTCACTAGGAAAAATACAATTTCTGATAACAAGAACTGGCATTTTTACTAGCTGAAATTGAATTTCTGATATAAAGAATTTGCTCTGTAACAAAGGTCAAATTTCTGATATCGAAAATTTATACTAGTTACAACAGAATTTCTGATATCAAGAAATCACATTCTAACTAGTTAGTACTGAATTTGTGATATCCTCTAGAAATGGATTAAAACTGCAATGGGTTGCCATAACCTGGTGCCTCTCTGGTATCTACCCTGTATCATTACATCTCCAGGTCTTGCAAACACCAGGCTCAGGAAGCTCTGAGATACAGCTCAGGTTTATTTGTCTTGGGTAAATTTTTTTTTTTTTTTTGTAAAAAAAGGATGTGTCATTGTGAAATAACGCCTATGGCTCCCAAACAGACCCCTGAGCATGTGTGTATGGAGCTTTGTTTTGCTTTTCTGGCATATTTTTGACCTTTGCAGAAGACGCCTTGTACCTGCTGACGTAACATGTCTGAGGAAAAAGCAAACAACTGAAACACTAACAGATGACTGCGCTGGGCAATTCCCTAAGGGAGCCCTGAGAAGGAGGACCTGGGGCCACAGAGAGGGGCCCGCCCTGGGAAAGCAGGCTGGGGGGTAGCAAGCACTGCAGTAACGGTGGGGAGTATTTCCTCTGGACTTGCACATCACGGTCTCCATTCCAGAATATTATTAAGGATCATGAAACTTTCATCTCATATGTAAATATATTCAGTTATTAATCGACACATTTGCTGCTTTGACGGTGTGCCAATTAAATGGTCATTTTGTCAAATGTTCCATTATTTGTGCATTTAGGTGAAAGGTACCAGGACTAAAGACTTAAAGAGGTGTGGGTTTGTGTGACTAAGGAGAGACCTGGATGTATTCAGGGTCACTAATTCCCTTTTAGGCTGTTTGACATTCCTGTGTATCACTTTTTTCTTTTAATAAATCTGGGATTTTTGATTTCCCAACCATCCAGCTGATATCTCACTGTATATTTTTATACAGACACTAGAGTGAATAGAGCAATGATATTTGGGGACTGGAGGGGGGAGCCAGATGCATGGCCAGCTCTAGGAAGTGAAATAATCATCAGTCTTTTTAGTTGGGGGGCCTCCCAAGTGAAGCACTGCTTAGGGACCCTGGAACATCGGGTGCAGCCCTGGCCAGATGGCATTGAATTCTGGGCTCTTTTACCTCCCGTTTACACCTTTGCTTCTTATTCTCCAATATTTTCTCATGTTTTATCCCCCAGGCTTATAACATGTCAAATTAATATCTGTTTCTTCATGGGCGTAAATTACGGGGGGGATGGGGGGGTTGTAGCCCCCCCAATAAATCAAAGCCAGCTAATACAAACCCCCCCCCCCCCCAA
>JAODLC010000133.1:22967533-22978180 GCA_026781145.1 Hippopotamyrus pictus | reverse complement strand
CTCCAGCTGTCCAGTTTTGGTGAGCCTGTGCCCGCTGCAGCCTCAGCTTTCTGTTTTTGGCTAACAGTACTTGCTCCCGACACAGTCTTCTGCTTTTGTAGCCCATCCGCCTCAAGGCTCGGGATGTTGTGAGTTCTCAGCCCAGTTGTACAAAGTGGTTATCTGAGTTATCGTAGCCTCTCTGTCAGTAAGTCTGGCCATTCTCCTGTGATCTCTGTCATCAACAAGTTGTTTCTCTCCACAGAATTGCCACTAACAGGATGTTTTTTGTTTTTCGCACCATTCTGAGTAAACTCTGTTGTGTATGAAAATTCCAGGAGATCTGCAGTTACAGAAATAATCAAACCAGCCCATCTGACACCAACAATCATGCCACAGTCAAAATCACTAAGGTCATTTTTTTTTCCTCATTCTGGTGTTTGATGCAAACATTAACTGAAGCTTTGACCCGTGGAGACAGACACATATTCTGTCGCTGTAAGGCTTGTTCTTTCCTTAAGGACTGACTCCCATGATCCTCAGCTGTGTATCAGTGTACAGGTATTTATGGTAACCAAACAGGCAACACTGCCCTATATGTGCCTCAGCATTTTTTAACGCAAAGAACTGGTAAAATACTCAGCTCAGTCTAGATCGAAAAGGGCGCAAATCCAGAAGTTATGCAAAGTCCATGTGGACCCCTAGGCGAGCACCACTGCACTGCCTTCCCAGAATGCACCACTGCACTGCCTTCCCAGAATGCACCACTGCCGAAAAGTTAAAAAAAGGCACTTGGTACCTTTAAAAGGAGGCACTTTAAATAGCTTGGGCACCTGCCCCCCACCGGCACCCCACACACATGCTGGCCCTAGTGGATTTTGAGACAGTACAGGGAAAACAAACAGGTCACCTTTTGAATCCCAGACAATGTAAAGATCTCGGAGGAAAAGAGGAATGAAGAATGTTTCATTCCATTGTGTTGTCTGAGTACGTCTGCTTGTGTTACAAACATCTCTTAACGCCCCAGCAGGGACCTAAAGTGGAGGATACAGTTGGCATTATCACGATGGTGTCCACAAGATATGTTTACTCAGCATCAAGGTACCACCGTCCCAGGTGAAGACCTCCATGTTAGCACCAAAGGGACATGACCGTAGTTACATAACCATATTATTCTTAGCATTTGACTCTTCAGCTCCTTTATAGAGTGAATCCAACCCATACTGTGCACAGTATGCACAAACGATTGCTATTAATTAACCTGGGTTCGTGCTGCATTAACTGGGAAATACCAGGCTCTGGTGGATCCCCCAAATGTCAGATGTGAGATGTCCCTCAGCTTTACTGACCAGGAAAGCCACCTGGCAGGCGGAGCAGCGGAGGAGGAACGGAGCTGTTGGCTATTCACACCAGAGTGCCTGTAGCTGCATGCCCCGTGACGAGGAGGGGGACGCAGCTGTGAGACAGCACCCAATTACGTGGGAGGGATTTCATTTTACTCCATTCCACTGTTCAAGCGATTTCATTTTCAAGCCATTTTTACTTGGCCCAGTATATCATGCTTGTCTCCGGTCGTATTTGGTTGTACTTTATTACATTCACTGTACTTGACTGTATGTGTGTTATCACAAACCCAGTGATATATAAACTTTTATATAGATGGCTTATCTCTCTTGAAGATGTTTTCTTCTATATGTTAAGGCCCACGAGTCTCATATCCAGAGAAGTCATGGTTTTAAGGTGAAGAAGCACACTTTGAGAATATATCAGTGTACAAACACTACACAGTAAGCCTAACTGGCTGTAATGCTAGTGCAGAAGAACGATGCAGAACACTAACGATGTACGATCAAATATCAAAATTCAGGTGCATGTAGACTGTTTCTTTGGTCGGGACCAGTGGAGGTTCTAGACCAGGTTGTGGGGAATCTTATCCAGATAGGGTCACTGTGTTTGTGGGTTTTCGCTGCAACTCCCTAATTAGATTACTAATTAGAGGACTGATTGGCTGAAGAGTCCTCACACCTGGGATGGAACAGCTGACCTAAAGGTTACCCCAAAAACCTGCACACACACAGGACCTTTGTGCATAAGATTGCCCACCCTTGTTCTAGACCATTTCATTTGGGGCGGCTAGACTGGGGCTAGTTGTTCTGTTGTGGGAGGGGCATTTGACCTTATTGTCTCCCTAGTATTACTTACACTAGATTGCCAGCATTAAGATGCAAAAGACAATTCTGAAAACCGTTATTTAATTTTTAAAAACGTTAACATTTTACACTTTTTACAAATATGTAAATCACTCTGATTTCTTGTTTAGACGGTTTTGCTTCCACAAGCTTCATTATTTTTTTCTGTCCTTCCTTAACTTTATTTTTCACCAACTGCAGCGACTCGACCATCTGCCGCACCCGAGTTAAGCGTCCGCAAGAAAACATACTTACGTTTGTGTTTCGCCTCTTCCCAGTGCACAGAATTTTAACCCACATAAATAAAATGTAAATAATAATAATAGTAATAATAATAATTATACATTTATTTCTGACTTAAGTAGCATACGTATTTAGGGGGGCATGCATGCATGTTGTCACGGGGGCACTGCCCCCCCAGACCCCTGGTCGGAACTAATAGCATAAACTGTAGCCTGCATAAACTTTAACTTTGAACTGGATCAAAGTATTCAAAATCAGAAACTAGTTATGAAATTATTACAAGGCCCTTGCGTACTTAAAAACGGAGTGTCATAAAGCCTATTACATTAAAAAGTCCGTTTAAAAATACACTGATTTGTAATAATGGACGCGAACTCAACTTAATTGTGACGCTCATGTAAACATCGCGCGGCTTCAGCGGTTCGTCGGCACAGTACCGAATGTAGTTAATAATGTTATTACTGTTTAATCATATACTGTATTATTATTTTTCCAACTTACCTACAAATTCGACTTAAAGACAGGCTTAGGGAACGGATCTCTGTATTTGTGTAATATCTTACTAACGATATGTGGAATTTAAATATCTCATAATATTTTTCAAGATCATAATCTTCATAGTCTTTTTAAAGATTAATTTACCTACGTTTGGTAAATCCGTTCAAATCCGTTTAACTGATGTTTAATAACGCGCAGGAGCAGTGTGGTTCACAAAATAAATTTCTTTTACTTTGCTTCATGGGATTAACAGGATTAAGATGTCTATCCATCCATTTTCTGAAACCGCTTATGCTGTTCAGGGTGGCGTGGGGTCCGGAGCCAAGGATGGGGCGCTAGCCCATGGCAGCACACACTCACACCATTCAGGATCAGGATGAGTGTGTTTCAAATAAAGATATAAAAATACCTCTTCACGCTTGCTGGGGTTGTCATGGATACCGAATGGAAAGGACCGCCCAGACTCGGAGGTGAGAGCGCGAGGCAAGTGGATGGTCCTGATACTGCGGGCTTCAGTCCACATGCAGGGAGGGCGGGGCCTGCCGGTGTCACGTGCACAGAGGACGGCGGAGGGAGGGGTGCAGAAGGACGGGGGGAAGGTTCGGGGACGCAGGATGAAAGCTGAGAAATGACCGCATCCGCAAAGACCCGGCGAGAAAAATTCTTAAAATGCAACCGGCAATATTGATAAAAACAAAACAATATTATAGTTATTTAGAGAAAAAGAATATGCTGTAATAAATGACCAGATCCCCTCAAAAGGTAATTTTCTTTCCGTTCATGTTTCATTTGCACGTCTTGTCCAGTTTAAGAACAGAGTGTTTCATTCGATCGTTCAGTCTTCACCACGCAATAATGAAAAAGCGTCAAGTCACGGTGTTTCTCCCGGCCTGTGTAACGAGGCATCATATAATTACGCAAATGAAAATTATTATTCATTTATTATTCATTTTTTTACTGTTCACGAATGAAACTGAATCATCTTCTAGGAAATAAAGATTAATATATAGCGCAATATTTATAGTTCGTGATCTATGCTGAATTTTTCACTACAGTATTGAAGGAAACATTCAGCTGAGAACTGAAGACACGTAGTGGTGTACAAATAAGTACAATTCCCGTAAAACACATGAATGTTTCTTTAATAGCATTCTGCTGCCTGGAAGAGCGTGGGGTTTACCTTACGACAGTCTGGGCCGCTGCATGCTTTTACCATCATATATATCACCGTTAACGTTACTATATTCGGGTGTGGCCGGCCGTCTTTGTTATAGAGTCGATTGTCGTACAATTTATAACATCTTAGTATCTTCTTGGTAGAGTTGGCGTTAAAACTTGTATATTTGTAAAAATGATCTTCTACCATGTGGCCAAACCTTAAAAATGTACAAAAACTCACATGATCAGTTTGGTTCTGTATTTATGATTCTGTTTAATGCCGGGCTTGAGTATTGTTCTAAACAGTTGCTTGAGGTGGGGATAAACAGGCACTGGTGCTCACCTTGTTACTCAGTACCAGGTGCCGGTACTCACCTTATGACTCAATACCAGATGCCGGTACTCACCTTGTTACTCAGTACCAGGTGCCGGTACTCACCTTGGTACTCAGTACCAGGTGCCAGTATTCGCCTTGTTACTCAGTACTACATGCCAGTACGCACCTTGTTACTCAGTACCAGGTGGTGGTACTCCCACTGTTATTCAGTACCAGCAGATTCTCAGAGGTACTCTGAAGAGAATAACAAAGAGGTGCTGGTACTGTGTGCTGGTGAGTACCGGCCCACTTCAAGCACTAGTTCTAAGTGTGTAATGGAATGAACATTTTTGAGTGACATTAATAACAACCTTCTTCAGTGGACAGAGAATGATGTCATCCCCAGGGTTGGTCACCCCTAGTGACCCCCTCCTGGCCAGTCCAGGGGGGGGACTGGACCCAGCGTCCGATGGAGCCTGGAGGGGATCTGTGCCCAAGACCTCCAGCTTCCAGTCATCCACCACTCGCCACCTTAGCCATCGCGCCAACAACTTCCAGAGACACCCTAAGCGGCGGAAGCTCATCCGGCCATCACCGCCGCCCCCCCCGAACACGCCATGCCCCCTCGAGCACTTGGACCTCAACGAGTTGCCTCCACGCCGTACCTTCCTGGAGCTTCTCTGCAACGGCTGCATCCTCTTTGGCATCGAGTTCAGTTATGCCATGGAGACGGCATACGTCACCCCAATCCTGTTGCAGATGGGCCTCCCTGACCAGTTTTACAGCCTGGTCTGGTTCATCAGCCCCATATTAGGTAAACTGGGCTCAGAGGCTCCCAGTTATCCTCTCGATACACCACTGCCTCTAAATAGTCTGATCTCTTGTAGGGTTTCTGGTCCAGCCTGTCCTCGGGGCCTGGAGTGACCGCTGCACGTCTCGCTTTGGCCGTCGACGGCCATTCATTCTGGTTTTGGCAATAGGTGAGGACCGTTCAGTACTGAGGACCAGACCTTCATTAGCTTGGTCAGCTTTAGGGATGCAGATTTTACTAATTATTACATTTGACATCAATTTATTTATTAAGCAGGCACTTTTGTCCAAAGCAACATAGAAGTAAGGAAAGTATGGTGTCAGATGGTTACTCTGCTGGGATTTGAAGCTACAACCTTCTGGATGCAGACAAGGATATTTTAACCTAAGCTATTACAGAGTATTTGTTTAAATATCCTGTATGCAGGGGCGGATTAAGGTGTACAGAGGCCCCTAGGCTACAGTAGTCTGTGGGGCCCCCAACCCTGCCCCTCTATATTTTTTGCTGGCCAATGGGGGCCCCCTTGCAGGCTGGCACACGTGGGGCCCCTAGGCTTAAGCCATATCTAGCCTGTGCGTTAATCCGCCCCTGCCTGTATGTGTTATTTTTAACCCATCCATCCTGTGTTATAATAACTGTGTTATTGTAGCAGTTGAACATCTCTGTTGCTCACCTTCAGGGGCCCTGATTGGTTTAACCTTGGTGCTGAATGGGCAGGACATTGGATCCACATGGGCCGACACAGCAGACAATCACAAGTGGGGCATCGTGCTGACCGTATGTGGGGTGGTCCTGATGGACTTCAGCGCTGACTCTGCTGACAATCCTAGCCATGCCTACATGATGGATGTATGCAGTCCTGAGGATCAGGACCGTGGACTCAACATACATGCTCTTCTGGCAGGTGATGACCAGATACCTCCTCGAAAGTGGTGCTGGCTTGATCATTGTTTCGACGGTTGGTGTAAGTCTACTGTGCTCTTTGCTTCCTCATTTTCACAGGACTAGGTGGCGGTTTTGGGTACATTGTTGGCGGAATTAACTGGGACCATACGGGGTTCGGGAGGTCGCTAGGAGGTCAACTGAGGGTCATCTACCTGTTTACTAGTGTGACCCTTGTTGTCGCCACGGCGATGACCCTGACCAGCATCACAGAGCGACCCCTGGCACAGACACAGCCCTCAAAGAATGCCAGGAATACCCTAAAAAGTCCCAACCTGCCCCTCCCTCCATCACCTCCAGCTGCCCCTGGGGCAGGCAGGGAGGAAGTCGAAGAGGAGGAAGGGGACAGGCGAGAAGACAGATTCCAAAGCTACATCCTGGACCACCCGGACCCCTTGGTTGGGTTACACCTTTGTGCCAGTCTCACCAGTCCCATGTCCTCACCGAGCCCCCTCACTCCGAAGTACGGCAGCTTCATCAGCCGTGACAGTTCTCTGACGGGCATCAATGAGTTTGCATCCTCTCTAGGGACGTCCTACATTGACAACGTTCTCATCGATTGCTACACGGGCCAGCAGACCCCACAGGTTCCAGACTCGGGTGACGCCGTACGGGCACTGCCCCCCGGTGATACCCAACCCCTGCATAGCCCGCCTCGGTGCGTGGCCCCAGGCATCTTGAAACGACCCCAGAGCCTGGCAATCCAGACAGACAGCTCAGTGGCCCCCGGCGCGGCCACAGAGAATGGATGCCGACGAACTGTCACCTTCAGCCAACAGGTTTGTGCGGAGGCGGGTGGATCATGGACACATGGCTTCAGGAGCTATGGACCAGGAAAAAAAATCCTTGGGTATCCCACCCACCATTAGCAACAGAAGGGGGTGGTAAGGGTTAAGTGGGGTTAAAGGTTGAGCGTTAAAATCCCATTACAGCTTTGATGTTGTACCTTTCATGGAGGGCTGCATAGCAGCCAACATCAATTATTTTATCATAAAATTCTTTCTGTAATTAAATGCACATTGTCAGCTGGATCATTGCATCACTACAAACATAACCTGACTTGATAGTAGTGATGGGCAAATGTAGCTTCATGAACCAATTGCGGTATTTTCTGACACCACTAGATGGTGCTGTCTGTTCAGAAAAGGACTCAATTCATGCCCCAAAGCAAACTAGGACCGCTATATGGTGGGGTACAAAAAAACAGAAAATGGTGCATGAAGCTTCATTTGGCCATCACTTCTTGAGAGCATTTAGCATGGTTTTGTCTCACTGTGGTCCCACCACCCACACAGGTGGCAAACATACTCCTGGATGGGATGCGATATGACAGCGACCTGAGTGAGGCTACGGACACCACCGACACTCAACTCTCCATGAAGCTGCTCTGTGTCGCCATCTACAGGATGCCCCCATCGCTGCGCAGTCTCTGCACCAACCACTTTTTGGGTTAGCATGGAAAATGAAGTCGTGTGAATGTGTAGTGTATCTGAAGATTCTTGTGGAAGGAACCTGAGTGCGTGTTTGTCTGCATGCCTGCAGGCTGGCTCTCCTTCGAGGGAATGCTGCTGTTCTACACGGACTTCATGGGGGAGGCCGTGTTTGGGGGGGACCCCAAAGCCCCCCAAGGCTCTGAGGCCTACAGGCTGTACAACACTGGGGTCACCATGGGCTGCTGGGGGATGTGCATCTATGCATTCAGTGCTGCTTTCTATTCAGGTAAGCTCCACACATCTGCACATACAGCTCCAGGAAAAAAATGAGATACCACTCTATATTTAAAAAGAATCAGCATTTTTAAATCCTGCTTTAATCTTGGTTCTGCTGGCAGAAGGTTACAATGAGCAGCAGGTTGCTTATAAGACAGCTGAAGCAGGTGAAGCAGGAGACACTAGCAATGACCAGAAGCCGGCCAGGCAGAGGGCAGAAGTGACTTTCTAATACCAGAGATGACCGTTAACTTATTCGACAGTTTCTCATAAATCGGATGGTGAATCAAGAGACCTTCAAAAGGAATGGGAAACATTAAGTGCAGGTGTGAAGTGCACTGCTAGGACAGTTTGTATCAGGCTCCTGGAGAAATAAGTGAAACAAAAAATCGTGCTGTGGTCTCTTCATTTTTTCCAGAGCTGTATGTTCTGCACAGACATAATTTTTTTGACTGAATCACTCATGTCCATTCTTGCTATTAATTGCAATTATAGTCACTGGCTCCCAAAGGGATAATAAAGACAAATATTAGGTTTTTTTTTATTTTTTGCAAAGGTGTCACTGATTAAAAAGTACCCAATGATTCTTGTCAACTAACTTTCTAACTCGGAACAACTTTTTTACAACTATAATTTGAGTAAATTAAATTTATTAGTACTTCAAGCGAATGTTTTACTTTAAAACTCAGTTATTTTGAATGTGATATAATTCTTTGTAAATAAATGATTGAAGTAATGATTCTTGTTATGAAACCAATAACTTGATATATTACTATTTTTACTGAATTACGCAAGTATCGCAAGACTTTCCGTGACCACTGTACACACATTACATGCATGATTCTACCTAAGTATTGAGACACCTCCCTCCTCCCAGTCAAGAAATATGGATGTTTTGAAATATACAAATATTTATCAGTGGAGACAGTAGCATCAGAAGTACCATCTCAGTGTGGATTTCAGTAGCACCATCGCAGGTTCTCCAGCAGCAGGACGTGTCCGTCTGTGGCCTGCAGACCGGAATTCCTCTGAGCCGCGTTTCCATGTGTTCCCGCTGCAGCCATTCTGGAGAAGCTGGAGGAGCGGTTCTCGCTGAGATCACTCTATTTCTTTGCCTACCTGGCGTTCGGGCTCGGCACGGGCCTGGCCACGCTGTCTACCAACCTCTACGTGGTGCTGTCCCTGTGCGTCACCTACGGTGTCCTTTTCTCGTCCCTCTGCACGCTGCCCTACTCGCTTCTGTGTGAATATTATCAGAGCCCACAGGTATGACACAACTGTCAAACGTGTGTGTGTGTGTGTGTGTGTGTGTGTGTGAGAGAGAGAGAGAGACAGAGAGAGAGAGAAAACAAGTATGTGCATAGGTGTCCCAACAATACAAGAACTCTTAAGAAAACAGGTGCTCTTTCTTAACTGTGATTTTGAATATTTCTGAACTTAGGGATATTTTACAATGACATAGAAATGAGAGTCAAAAGGAGGTCCCCAAAAATATATCTATACATAACAAGCATGTATTTGTACTTGGGCGAGGACAAGATGATTTAGCATATGTTCTGTAGTTATATGATGATGAAATTATAAATGTTAATATTCCTTCATTTCCATGAAGAGTATAGCATTCACTGCAGACAGCAGGTGGTTTCTGCAGCTGCCTGATAGTTTTGCTTTCATTTTCAGTTCTGTGGCTCATCTGAGGATGGAACTAGGCGTGGAATGGGCGTGGACATCTCCCTCCTCAGCTGTCAGTACTTCTTGGCCCAGATCTTGGTTTCTGTGGCAATAGGGCCCCTGACGTCACTGGTGGGCGGGGCCCAGGGCGCAATGTACTTTGCAAGTGTGATGGCGTTTGTGGGCTGCGCCTACTCCTCTCTCTGCGTCGTATACCAGCTGCCCCCCTCTGAGAGCGAGGCCCCTCAAAGTGAGGTGCAGCCTCTGCTTGTGAACATCTAAGGATGCCTCCTTCTAACTCAGCGCATATGTCATTTTTGCGACGAGCAGAATATGACCAGAAGGGTCACCAAGGGATATCAGTTCACCATTTTAGAGATACTGTTAAAATCATTTAGAGACACCGTTTCAAAATCTCCTGTGAAATATCTACACTGATTTTAAGGATGCCTTGCACGTATTTAGAGAAACTGGAAAGGTAATTGGAGATATGTTCACTCAAAATGATAAGAACATGTCTTGAAGTCACTTCCTGTCTATTTAAAGAGATCTGGACATGACTTCCTGTCCATCTCAAGGTGCCTTTAAATGGACAAAGGTTTGTTTTAGGTATCTTTCATTCAGTTGTAGACATTCTTTAAACTGTCGTACATAGATATTTTGAAAGAAAAAAAAAGGCAATGTCTCTAAGTCATGGTGAGATTTATTGAAATGCCTTTAAGGATTTGTTAATGGTTTAAAAATATCTCTGAATGACTATCCACTAATTGTACATATCCTCTTTTGGAAAGAGAGGACCAGCAGGCAAACATCTATTTCTGTTTGTATGTATGTGTGTGTGCGTGCGTTTGCATGTATTCTGTATGGGGAAAAAAAAAAGCGTGCGTGAAACTGTGACTACACACTGTATGCATACATATTTCTGATGAGTATGCATGCCTTATGAGCATCAAACATCTGCATCTGCTCTCATATTCAGATCTTTGTCTCTAGAGTCTGATGTCTGTTGTCACTGTGATTCGCCTGTGAGAGGGTAAGCTGAATATGCGGACGGAATATGTATCTCCAGGTCCACGGTGTAAAAGCAATATTAATAATATTAGTATTAAAAAGCTTTCTAGTAATTACAGA
>JAODLC010000133.1:22951652-22966622 GCA_026781145.1 Hippopotamyrus pictus | reverse complement strand
CATTGTACTCAACTGGTTGGTTGAAACAAAATCCTGGTTTGGATTTTTACTTTCTGGACCTGAAATGTCTGCCTCTGCCTCCACCAAACTTTACAGTTGACACAATGCAATCAGACAGGTAATGTTCTCCTAACATTCGCTAAACCCACTGCTCCAGACTCCAGTGGCAGTGTGCTTTACACCACTCCATCTGATGCTTGGCATTGCGCTTGGTGATGTGAGGCTTGCATGCTGCTGCTTGGCCATGGAAGCCCATTCCATGAGGCTCCTACAACACAGATTTTGTGCTGGGGTTAATGCCAGAGGAAGTTTGTAACTCAGTTATTGAATTGAATCAACAGTGTTGGTGACTTTGACATGCAATGTGCCGTAACAGTCGGTGGCCCTTATGTGGTCTGCCACTTCGTGGCTGAGTTTCTGTTGTTCCTAAATGCTTCCACTTTGCAATAATATCACTTACAATTGACCATGGAATATCTTGCTAGGAAGAAATTTCACGAACTGACTTATTGCAAAGATGACATCCATGTACCACAATTCAATTCCCTGAGCTCTTCAGAATGACCCATTCTTTCACAAATGCTTGTAAACCTGACTACATGGCTAGGTGCTTGATTTTATACACTGGTGTGAATGAAACACCAGAATTCAATGAATAAGAGGTGTGTCCCAATACTTTTGTCCATATAGTGTATATTCTAGTGTCTGCATGCAGCCACATTCTTGAAGCTTGGGACTTGGCTGATGCTGTCCTTGGCCCCTTTTCATGCCTTTGAGCAAATCTTTAACTTGTGGATGTCATACCATCTACAACAGCATGCATGTGCGTGACACTATGTGCACCAATGTGGACAGCTGACTGGAACAGTTTTCCAGAAATGACAAGAGCTTTACAAATTATCGGATCACAAAAGCTTTTGACCACTGGATTGCTTGGGTCATTGGATGTTATGAGCTCTGATGATTTTACGACTCTCTACTGGTTGCGGCATTACGCTGGACTGTTTCCCCCAGCTAGGAACTCCAAGCTATTCAACTCCAACATGGAAAATGTCATTAGCAGGAGTGCAAAGTTCTTACGGACCTTGAATTAGACTGCAAAAGTATTTCTACGAGATTGATCACTACAGCACATGCCGACTCACTGCACCAATACGCGGGAGCTTTAGGTGCCGCCATACCGCTGCACGCACAACTTAAGGAATGTTTATCAACAGAAAAAATTCCCTTGCAAATGGTGGTCGCAGTTACTTTGTTTAATGGATGTTTGGATTTGTTGTCCAAAATACAGATGAAAACTCTTGAGTTATACCTTGGGGCTCTGGAGTTTAAGTGTAATCATCTCATTAAATATCATTTCCTTAAAATAACATTAAAGAGGTTTTCCTTCATTACCAGCATGCTCATTTTCTGCAATTCCAAAATTTTTCTATTTCTCATGCACTTTTTCAGACAAAGACAAAAAAACCCCAGTGGATACATTCACAGACGGAAGCCAGTAGCTGAGATAATCTAGGACAAAAAAAATTCCCACCACTAAGGCTATTTTATGAGAGTTCCAGAAGATATTTAGATAACATTATGTAGTGACTGCAGTAGACAATAGGAAAGTTCCGGAACTACAGCAGTCTTAGATGATATGATTTTGAGTTGTTGTCAAGAAAGTTTAATTGCCTAATAAGGAAAACACTCTGTAGCCATTCGGTAGGGTTAGAGCTATATGAAAAAAGGGAGTAGTTTTATAACTTGCCATTAGAGGGCGGTATTAGTAGATCGCCATTATTGGTAGCAGCTAAATCTATGAGCATCAGTCTTAACAGAGGACTGCAAAATTATCTAACTGAATCAAATTATAACATTCCCCTATAAAGCACGTTTCATTATTTTGGGATGAGACGAGAAACTGCCAGTCACTATAATCCTCATTCTAGCAACTGGCCTGTTCCTGAAAATATAATGCTTTTACTTCTGCACTAGTCCAAACTTTTCTTTAAGCAACCCCTTAATGGAAACATGAAAGGAGAGTTGTACTGAGATCTCATGACATGACCAAAGAAAAGGTATAGGTAATAAACTTGACACACAAATAAAAAGACTGATTTATTTATAATCCAGAACCAGAATATACAAAGCAGTGGTCAAAGCAACCAAAAAGAGTAAAAAAAAAATTAAAAATCGATTCAGAGGATAAGCAAGGAAACCCAGCACAGCGGTGGATGAACTCTTGTGAACCCAGGAACCAGGTTATCCAGGTTAAAACAAAAAGACGAAGAAAAAAAAAATCTGTACAGAGTACAAAGCAAATCTTAACAAAACAGAACAGGGACCAAATCCTTAAGATTTAAGAGGGGTTAATAAACACTGCAAGAGTTTGTTATCTCAGTGGGCCTAACGACCTCATCACATACAGTAAGGACCCCTGAATCTTTCGTGCCATCTGCTGTTGTACTACAGACCAGCCAGACAGATTTAACTACTAGCAGCACATACTATTTAACCACACAAAAGGTAACAACTGTCCATTACCCCCTTCTTAAAACTTATCTTTGGTCTTAGGTGAATTTTGAGAGGTCACCATAAACGTCAGAAACCATGTGAAGGGCACAGCTGCTTTGAGGAGCATCGGCTGGTCACGTAACAAAGTAGAAAATGTGCTTCACAACTGTATCATAAGTAGAAAGAAAAAGCACCTTTTTCGTGAGTGCCCCCCCATTTTGCAGCAGTAATTAAAACTGGCCATCAGTGACCAATAAATAACATTTAACAAAAAGGGCTGTGATGTTTCAGGACTCCAGTGCAAATATGATATCTGGGGAGGAAAATTACTTGTATATGAAAGCACAAACTCTACTGGGTCAAGATGACCATGCAGACAGAGCTACTGGAGAAGGTGAACTGAGACATTAAGCTTTCACTTCAGCTTCTGTGGAGCTGCCATTTTCTGTCTTCTGCTTTTTCGTTTCAACTTTTTCCTGGGTTGAAGAAAAAAAAAAAAACACACAAGTTAATAGCAAAATTCTTGTAATGCCTCCACCCAGCATAACAGAATGCAAAGCAGAAACACAGGTATCTGGGTTCACCCACCTCCTCGTCAGCTGGGCGCTTCACAGGATGTTCGTCTGCCTCTCCCTCTGGTCCTTCCTCCCCATCCTCACCCTCCTCTCCCTCTCCTAAGACCAAAATAGATGTTCAACAGTAAGACACTAACAGAAGGAAAAACACAATCAAACCTTGTAATTGGAACACTAAAAACACTTGCCTTCCTCCTCTTCATCCTCCTCCTCAGGGACTTCCTCATCATGGTCAGCACCATTTGTCTTCTAAATTTTTTTTTTAGAAAAACATCCATTTAGTTTTCTTGTTATGCTGTGCGTGTGCGCAAATGAGTCATCTGGGGGGTGGGGGGACAAACACTACTGGCCGGGGTCTGCTAGTAAGGGCACGTCATTCTCGTTCAATTAACCAGATGGAATAAATACAGGGCCAGCTTAGTGCTCTCTTCGACTCACATCTGTGGCATCTCACAAACCAAACAAAGAGCTGGAAGGAGGAGCAGGGGGAGGGGTTGACCAAACACCTGCGCTATGAGAGCTCCGCAGACAAAGACCCTGAGGCCTACAAGGGGCACACAGCCATACATACTGCTCCATTGGCAGGTGTTTCTTCGCTGCCGTTCTCCTTCTCCGCTTCCTCCACCTCCTCGGCAACTTCTTTCTTCTCCTTCAGCTCCTGAGCACCGGCAGAGGAAAGGGGGGGACAAGTTGGCTTTAGCCTGGATTACGTAAAAGGCCAGTTAAGCGGGCTACGGCAACCAAAGCTTGTTTGGAAATATTGAGCAGTCAATGTTTCCACCATCACCTCTTTCCGAACATGCGGACTGCAACAAAACAGCCATTCAACGAATAGTGGGCGGAGAGTTTTTTTTTACCCATTACAATACGCAAATACAAATTTTTAATACCATACTCAGGACCCCCTCCTCTTCAACGCAAATTAGGGCCGCACTATCCGCGGTGTTGTTTATTCGAGGAAGTAGCGGAAATTCTCATTTCCTCTTCACTGGTAGAAAATATTCACATTTAAAAAAAAAAATAAAAATCACCTGGTCGGGAAATGGAACCGACCGCACGCCATCTAAATAGGTCTCACGGAATGTGCAAAGTGGTGGTTACAGAATATTAAGTTTAATATAAGAATTTGTGAAAAGCGTGGGAATCCGCCGTATATATTCGCATTTGCCATCCGCCAACTCGCGGCGCGCGCTCGACGGGAGACAAAAGAAAACGTGGCCGTGAGGCGCGCGCGCCAGAGAGGAAAAAAACGGAAGCAGCGGCGCGGCGGCGCGTGCCGGAGACTACAAGACAGCGGGTTTCCCGCCGTTTTCTCTCCATCCCCCAAAACGGCTGACAGTCAGTCACATACCGGACCGCAAGCCGCTAACAAGATCGCCGCCGTTTCTATCGTACGAACGAGGAAAGGGACAGAATGCGGCAGTTTATACACGGCGATGCCTAACGACCTATTACAGATCGCCCGTCCTTAGCAGCGCTACCTAACGGTGACGCTGTCGAATGACACACCGGTACTTTCCCCCTCCGATTCAGTCCGCATGGCGCAAAACGGACCAGCAGCATACTGCTAGCTGTATCAACACGACCTTATTAGATTATTAGGCAGGGATTGCAGAATCGTCGCAAAAACCCTCATTTACCCAATTAACATGTCCCGTAAATTTATTGACCGCTGAACCAGAATAGTTATTAATTAAGGTGGATAGTTACACATTTCCCACATCAAAAAACAAATGTGGAAAAAAAAAACGTACCACCGGTACTGCCGAGTGGATATTGAGACTAATTGAGTTTACCTTAGGTGAGACCTCGGCGGCAGTGGTGGTATCAACTACGGTGTCCGACATCCTTGGTTCCGATGCGAAAAGCGTCCGAGACAGAAAAAATAAAATTACGCTTAGCTATTTCCGTTACTGCAGCTGCAGCCGCCGCTTAGCTGTATGAGGAGTAGCTGATTTGGAGGCAAGAAGAGGAGTGAGGGCAAATCAGCCTCAACCTGGGAGTTGAACAGCAGCCGCTTCAAAGAGAGCAGGTCGAGGTTGCGCGCGATTGGTCCGAGAGACGAAGCTAAACACTTTTATGGCTCTTCTATTGGTGGAAGCTGCTGTCGATTTTGTCAAATTACGCCCGCCTATATGCAGACTCCACCCTAGGACGAGAACTCTCGTTTCTATTGGCTGGATGTGCTAACCACGTCTTTCAGTCGAAGTAAAAAATTAAAAAATCAAATACAATATATTATAACCCCATATGCATTTTGAGGAGATTTAAATATTGTCAAATAAATGTAATAGAGATGTTTATTCCTCTAATCCATCGGCTCCGGAGTAGCAGCTTTAGCATCGTAAACGTAACGTTTTACAATCGCCAGCGCACCGGATAAAGGTGTACTGTGACTGATAAAATTTTGCAGGTGAATGTATGTCTTACACGATGTATACCATTTTTGTCTTTAAAAGTTGTGAAAGGCATGAAAAAGTCGTATTAAATGTCTTTCTACAATTATAAACGAGGGGCAAACTACCGATAAATCTGCATAACGGAACTCCTAGGCTCTACGAGTCTCAGAACCTGTGATGTTGGGGATTTTTGCTTCTAAACACATTTACAAAATGTAAATTAAAAAAAAATGACCGTTTTCTTATCCTTTGTTTCTTGCGCCACGCTAACGAGAGTAGGTGGTGTCGAATTACACCTTGGGGTCGAGTTACAGTCCTTCGGAACTATTTATTAAGCCACGCCCTTCAAGATAACCTGGAACGCCCTCCTGCCTTAGGTTTAGCCGGGGACGGGAAATGATGTGACCAGTTAAATGTATTTCTGTTCTTTACCCATCACATTAAATGAATGTCATATCAGGGCGGCTAGCGGACTTTGACCGTCCTTAAGTCAATTGCAAAAAAAGAATAAACTTCAAGAGCAACTTTTTATGCTCTACTGTTGAAATGGATTTGTTTTTTTAAATACCTTTCTCCATTTAACACTATTATATGGGAAGCGGAGCTTCGTGTGGCAGAAAAATTGATGTATGCTTGAATTCAAAAGAGCTATGAGGCATAAATGATTTGCAGTTTATGCTCGCGTTAATAATGCAGATTGTGTAGTTTTGGGGAGTGCCACATAACAGAAGTATGCCATGCGGAAGGTAGAGCTTCTCAGTTTTGAAATACGACCATGCTTTTATTATAAATAGTATATTGTGAATCAGTTGGTGTGTTGATACTGAATGCACTTATAGATCTGTATATTTTACCAGGTTCACTGTTCTTAGCCACATTTTAACCTGCATGCTACCTCACAATCACAAGAACTTTGTGGTTCAGTTAAGTGTACCATGTGCACCTCAAGATAACGAGGTACAAATGCAATTTATTTATTTTTATGCATTTTTAACAACCTTTCATGTCAAGAATGCATATGACAAAAACAGCTGTGTGCATGGTTAATCAGTTTTACAGAAAACATTAATGTAAATGTAAAGTAGATTGAACTGGGTTTTACAGTAGTGTGCCAAGTCACTAGTTATGACCTAAGGGCTAAATCTTTAAAACACCACTTCTTGATGTGGCC
Source organism: Hippopotamyrus pictus (assembly GCA_026781145.1). Lineage (NCBI taxonomy): Eukaryota > Metazoa > Chordata > Actinopteri > Osteoglossiformes > Mormyridae > Hippopotamyrus > Hippopotamyrus pictus. Next base: position 22,959,981 of record JAODLC010000133.1, on the reverse strand, counting down.
AGCACTGAGCATTATTTGGCAAAAACCTGCTTGCCTGTGCTGAATTGGAAGTACAGCGTTCACTCGGTTTTGTTTCATTGTTGCAACTTTAAAAAAATATTTAGTTATACTGTCAATATGTTTGCTTATAATGAGAAACGACGTATAGTTAAGCTACTTAAAGGCCAACATAAAACGAAGCCTGCAATATTCACGGTACTTTTTTCTGTAAATAATTAACTGGAATTCTGAATGAAAGAGTAGGAAATAGATTTAAGCCTGTTCTTAACAGCACATCGGCGGACGCCGCACTTACGGTTCTTACGTTAACCGTTTATGTGCCCGTGTGAGTATGCGGGTGTGCACATGCGCACACGTGTGCATGGCCGGCAAGCTGCCGCTGAGTTGATGCACACAGCAAGCTCGCTCCAGCCTCTTTGTTTATAGCCACTGTTTCTTTCGCATGTTCTTTACAGGCTATTGTGCTGCAGATGGGTCTGAGTATGCAGCTGCTCCATTCAGCACAATGCAGACCAACCCTCTGCAAGGCCTAATCTCTTCATCCCCCACCCCCCTTGGATACAACTAAAAATGCTGGATTATCTTCCTCAACTTTAGTTTTTGTTTTTATCCTTTTGTTTCTTTCTCAAAATTAAAATATTAAACCTTGTTATGGGTTGGCTAATTTGTTTTACTTGTGGTCTACCTGTGTATGAACTTGGAAAGTTACCATACACATTCAGGAAGTCCTCTGTCAGAGCTGTGACTTATCTCAGTTCCTCCTGCTAGACTTTATTTACTTTGAACCATATATGGTGAGAATTGCCTCCACCCACATCTCTGTATTAAACAGATGAGTTGCTGACCATGGACTCTTTTTAAAAAGTATCTTAAAATCAAAAGCAAACTTTCATGTAAAGCCATGGGACACTTTTTTGTCTCCACGTTGATGTACTTCAAGTAGGCTTCCAGTAGGGGGCAGTGATTTTCAGTAGTCAATTCCAGGTTTGCTTTATGGTCTCTCTCTGTTTGGAACTGATCTACCCTCATACACCAAATTTAGCAACAATGGCCTTCTTAGTAATCACAGATGGTGTGGGCTCCTGTCCTGCTCATTGCCAAACCCAAACCATTGTTCCAGCCAACTTAGCTGTAAAACCAGGAGTGGATCTCAGTTCTGTGGACTGGACCAGCCTGATGTTCAGTGTAGTGTCATGGCAGAAGGGTTTCCCCTGTCTTTCATTTCCGGTAAACGTTCTTGTTGCGGTTATTTGTAGTTCCTCATTGTGGGTTTGTTTTGAGAGAGTATTGAAACCCAGGAATGGCACTCAGAAACAGTAGATGGCCTTTCAGTCTTGTTCATTATCACAAAAATTACTCAAAAAGAATGGATCCTTTTGAAAGGCAACTTACATTTTTACATGTTTACGAAATTATACTGGTTTTATTTTGCTGAAGTCCTTGAGTCCAGTATAATAGAGCGAGCATCTACATCTGGGACAGGAGAAACTCTTTCCCAGCAATCCTGAATCAATCAGTTGATAATGCCTTCTTGGCAGAACAGTTGTCCTACATTTATCAAAGTTGTATGAATAAACAATTTTAGTTTTAGTTTTCATTTTTATATGAACTGGATCTGTGCAGAATATGAATGTAAACCCATTTAAAACAAATTACCCTATGAATTAGGTACACTTTGTGCTAATTTTTAAACTACAAGAATAACTAGATTTTAAAATGTTTTTATGTTTGTCAGTGTAATATAGTTATTGATCCTTCACATTGCTACTCTATATATATTTCTAGACGATAATATTTCATGTAGGAATTTTTGTTTAAACAAGAATAATTGTAAGGATAGGTGGGTCAGACCAGAGGCACGGGCAGGATTTTCTCTGATGACGTTGTCTAATTGCTTTCAAAACCATGCAGTGTGCTCTCAAATGTTAATGACCATCTGCCTCTCGTCGAACTAAGTGGGTTTGCAGTGTTATAAATGAACCAGCTGGACTGAGAGGGAGGGAAAGCCACAGACAGAAACTTTGTTTAAAATCAGTCTTAGCCTTTTGGTTTCTTTTAGTGGCTAGAAGTGAAATCTGTTTAGTTTTTGTTTTGTTCATTTAAGTTTTGTTTCTACTCATCGTTCTGTTTTGTGTCTTTTAGCAGCCATTTGTCCCATTAACTAAGTCTTAAGTGTATTGAGTTACAAAAAATCGCGTGTGCCCACTGCCCAGGTGTGGCTGTCCTGAGCTTAGTCAAATCAAAAACGTCACATATAATGTGTATAATTGTGAGGTGCAGTAGTATTGAGAATAGAGTACATGGTACCTCAGTTCTCGAACTTATTAGAACACGAATTTCTTAAAATCGAACCAACCAGTTCAGGAAAAAATTACCTAGTACGCGATCTGAATCTCAGAAGTCAAACCGTGAACGCCGACCTAAGATAACTTGTAGGCGTGGGGAAATGAGTCACGCGGCACGTCTCTCAGGGAAACAAAGAGTAACGCTTCAGTCTCAGCCACGCATTCGCTGTGCTAGCATCTTGCATATTTACACTAACTGAATACATATATTTACACAGTAAAAATACATTTAGACAAAGATAGTAACAGTTCTTATTATATAATAAAATACATTTTAAAATATAAATTTCTTATTAATTATTTTAATATTAATAATAAACCATTCATAGACTTAATTATAATAATATTGTCGTGCCGAGTGGGGGCGGAATGGAAACAAAGGCGCAGACGTCAGGGTATCGGGGAATACTGGGTTTAATTACAGGCAAGGCAGGCAAAACGCAGACGGACAATACAATGACCGGACTGGGGAAACAAACTGAAACGCGGACGAAATACAGAGGACTAATGACAACAACCAGAAACAGCTGATCACACGGGGATTCCACACGGGGTTAACGAGGGGGCGTGGCACACGGAAGGAGCGGACAATCGGAGCAGGACACATTGTTTTTTTTTTTAAATTTACACATTGGATACATATATTTTCTTACTTTACAAATTATTGTTTTGATAAATGTCCTTAGATGTGTTTAGTTCAGTATATGCTCTTCTTGTTTTATCCGGTTCATTTTGTGTTTAAATCCTAAAAAAATGCTATTTAGGTGTAATTTTCTTATGGGGAAAATTCGATCAGAACCCAAACTTTTTAGGATTCGATCCGGAGTTCTGAACTGATTAAGTTCGAGTTCTGAGGTGCCACTGTAATCGATCCAGAGTTCTGAACGGATTAAGCTCGAGTTCTGAGGTACCACTGTATCTCTAAATTTGCTTCTTAAAAACCCACCACGTGTATGACATTTGTGCTGAGCAGAGAGTCTGTCCTCAGTTGCCGGGTCACACAGCAACCATGGATGCAGAGGGTAGGATGACAGTATGATCTTTCTATGTCTACCATATAATGTGGCAGGACTGAGAAGCAATTAAGTCAAGTGTATCATATGGATGAACTGGGATTATGGTCTCTCCTGCCTGCCCTGCTGCTGTACCACCTCTCATCCTGCCATCAGAAGCAGCACCAGCACCTGCCTGGCCTCCTCATTTAGACTGGAAATTTGGACTGTACAAATTAGGATTTTGTCGTCATGTTCATTTACCTTCTTTTGCTGGGACGGCACGGTGGTGCAGTGGTTACTGCTGCTCTCTCACACCTCTGGGACCTGGGTTTCAGTCTTCACCGGGATTCCATGTGTGTGGAGTTTGAATGTTCTCCCTGCATCATTGTGGGGTTTCCTCTGGGTATACTGGTTTCCCCCCACAATCCAAAAACAGGTTAATTGGAGTTACCACATCGTCCATAGGTGTGTATGTGTGTGTGCCCTGTGATGAGTTGGAACCCCATCCTGGGTTGTTCCCTGCCTTGTGTGTCTGTAGCCACTAGAATAGACTCCAGACCCTCCCCCCAACCCTAACTAGTACAAGTGGTTGCAGGAAATGGATGGATGGATGGATGGACTGGTTCCTCCCAAGGTTTCTTCCTTCTAGGAAGTTATTATTCCTTGCCAGTGTGTGGGGCTTTGGGCAGGGATATTGTACAGGACTCTGAGACAATGTAGTGAAAATCCTACAAATGAAACTGAATTAAATAGAATTTCAGCCATATCAGTGTCCTCTTTATAAGGCTAGACATGCCCTCTCTGTTGGCATATAGCATTTGATGACTACAGTGAGGCATTTTGTACTTTATTTCAAGTTTATCTGGTAGGATGAAAAAAACGTACCCTTTAAATTTGTCTGCCAGTTTACATTTAAGTCTGCTTGAGCAAAGGCCTATGAAAGAACCATATTCTGATATGTGAGTACAATGGCCTTTCTCTTTGCCAGTGAGGTCCATGTGAACAGGACAGGAACCAGCAGCTGTAATCTAAAGTTTGCAGTGTGTCTGCTCTGCCAGATGTCTGGTGGTCAGATAAAAAAACACTGGCAAGTAGTTCAAGCATTACTCTCCCGCTTTAGCTGAAAAGTGAGAGCAAAGCAAAGATGAGGGCGCCTTTGTGAAGTCATTTCCTGTCTTTTCCCCCTTCTTCTGGAGAGCCGTCTACCTTTACTGGTTTCCATGGTTACTGGAACCTTTCCAAAAACTGCCTGCTGGTGGATTCTTTAATAAGAGGTGGTGGGGGTTGAGTTGGGAGAGAGTGGGAGGGAGCAGAGACACTGTAACGCTGTCTTCACTGTAAATGTAACTGTGGGTAAACACAGTGTCTTAAGTATTCAACCCTTTTCTCCGGCACTTCATTGTGCATAGTTTCAGAATCCCACACATATTGACTCCCGTTCTTTAGTCGCTCTGTTGTTTTTGCCATGTTGCCACACCAGGCTGTCTCTCCACATTGAGAGACGTCATGAAAAGGCTGCAGCCAAAATGAGAGAAAACGTACCATGTCAGCAATATCTGCAACACTTCACAAGACTAATCTGTCTATAAGAAGTGAAGTAGGGGAGTCAATAAGTAGTCCATTTGTCATAAAAAAAAATGCTCTACAAGCCTGCATGGAGTTTGCAATAACGTAACAGCTAGCGTTGAAGAGTTTTATTTGCCACATGTAACGTTTACAGTCGGACTATAACTTGCAGTGAAGTGTAAGGTAGTGAATTCTGCTATAATAAACAGTATGATAAATATGTAATAAATACAGAAAGGAAACCTACGCTGAAAAAATGACCAGAGGTGCAACACTGCAATTCAGGAAGAATGTGGAAAGCCGTGTTACAGCTTAGATGACACTATTGAGTAGAAGTTCATGGCCTAAACACGGGAATACCTTTTTAGCTCCCTGACAAAATGTCACCTTGGGCCACCTCGAGGGATGGGGTTTCACTTGGGAGAATTATGGGTTTGCCACAGTAGATAGAATTTGCTCTGTGGAGGTATACTGAACAATTTTTATTATTCAGGACCCCCTATAAAGTGCTGGGCCCCCTGAATCTGCCAGGGTATCCATGCCCCTCCAACACCCCTGGACATAAATAAGAAATATTACTGCTGGCAGAGAGCCAAAGCAGCACATCCCCAAGCTGACACATCCCCTAGCTGACACATCCCCTAGCTGACACATCCCCTAGCTGACACATCCCTACAGACAGCGCGGTGGAGGCTGTATTACGTATAAGGTCTGCTTCTCTGTAGCGGGAGCTGGGAGTATGAGGAGTAAAGGAAAGATGGACAGAGTGAAGAAGAGGAAGATGCTACAGGAAAACCTGATTATGTTTGCTAAACATTTACAAAACTGGGATGACAATTCACTTTTCAGTATGACAATAAACTGAAAGGGATAGCAAATATATGGAGTGGCTTAAGTACTAAATAAGAATACGAATCTCTGCGTCCTGTTGAGAATTTCTGGAAAAAGTGCATAGACCAAAACGTTTTCTGTCCAGCGTTTAATCAACTTGAGTACGTCTGCCAAAATGAACTGGCAAAAAGAAACAGCGCCACTCCAGCATGTGATTTGGGCGACATTTTCTGAGGTTTCAGTCGTTTCCAAACTACTTGCACAATATATTGCATTCATAAAATCTGAATACTTTTATAGTGATTGTATATTTTTTTCCAGTGAAGTTACTGTAAATGAATCTTTTTCTGGCAGGTCTGAAATACCAAAAAAAAAAAAAAAATGCCATAAGAAGGCTTTGGTTACAAAGCCCTTCGTGTGCATTTACTGCGAATGGGGTAAGCGTGCTTTCCACGTACGGGCTGCCACATGCGGACCCTTCGCGGCCCTGCTCTCCGAGCCGTGCTCTCCCATGTTGTGGTAGACAGGGAGCAGCTCTGCATGGATGGCTTGGTGGTGGAAAAACACCATGAGGCCCGCGGAGATGATCCAGCCGTAAACCAAAAAAAGCACAAGCAGCTGGAGGAGCCTGTGGGGAACGGTTCCCACGGGAGACTCTGGCAGCCAGAACTGCCATGAGCGTATCAGAATATGATGAGACATGCTCCTTGTTATCCTTAAGTATCGGCTGTGTATTATACCGTTTCATTCATAAAGGTGGCTAATTTAACGCTACTACTAGTGGGTTACTTTACTATGGCTCTTGCCCTTCTATGAACTGAGACTGAATGGAAGTTTCGCAGCAAGAAGTACAGTGGCTTGAAAAAAATAATACTCTATTTGCACTAATGTTCAAAGTCATTGTATATATTCAGTGGTCATTTTCGTCTAAATTAAATGATATGCTTGCAAATACTGACTGCCAAACTGCTAAACTGTAATTGAGGGGACCACCAGCGAACGAACAACCTGGAGTTTAACCTCGAAAATCACGCAACCTGACCTGCGGAATGTAAGAGCTGGAGTGGGTGACGAGGGTCAGAGGTCAGAGGTCAGGATTAGAAGGTGAAGGGTCACAGTTATCGAAAAAATTGGGCAGTCTAGTTTGACTAGGTTCTTTCGTTCCAGATGGTAGAGTGCCACATACCCCCTGAGGCATTCCCCAAATGCCCTGCAAACACAGTAGAGAAAATCAGGGGCCGGAAACGTCCAATCAGGCCTCACGCACTACAAATGTATGGTAAAGGAGTGCAAGGAACAATGGTGACTTTTCGATAGCTTCCCTTTTTGTCTGACTCATCTGCTGTACCCAAGTTTAAAAAAAATCACTGCCTGTATGGTAATATTTAAAAAAAATACCAATCACATAACGCTATGAATACCTGGTTATATAAGCTGGGTGACATTTAAAGCCTTACTTGCCCCTTTAAATAAAAAAGTTATCCAGAAATTAGTAGGAATCCCTCTGAAAGAAAGAGTGCAGAGGTAAAAGGTTTTGTGCTGTTTCCCCTTTGGTCTCCGATACCCTCAGCTTGTAACGACATTCCCCAGTGTGTTGAGTCACTGCACTGTTGTACTCTATTTACAACCCCTGCGGAGATCCTAAAAGGAGAGCCACAGGAGGAGGTTCCATCTCCCTCTCCATCAATCCAAAGAGTAGCTCAGGTCTCCGAGTTTCTTTGATTCAACGGCACCCACCGAAAATGGTTTGTGAGGCTACATGTTTTGCTCCTGACTGTAGCGAGTGATAAGATCGCTGTCAGTGTGGCGCGTATGACACAGAAAGCGGTAACTCCATGAGAAGCAGGCAGCAGGGCCGAGCAGAGGGAGGCGGCCCATTTCAGTAACCTGACACGTCTCCAGCATGCTATTGCTGTTATTTCCTGAATATGCGATTGCCCCCACCCATCTGTGGCCCCTTCCTTGAGATTCACAGAAAGAGAGAGAGAAGGTGGTGCTACGAAGAAAGACCTCATCAGCCCTCCTTCCCCAGCCTGCTAACAATCTCCCCTCCCTACCCCACCCCACCCCACAAAACCTCCTCTGTGGAAATTTCCAGTAATGCCCATCAGTCTACAGCCTCTTCTCCACACGGCCCACCCACAAAAAGCTTCCACCTACCTGTACTTGTGACAAAGCCTTCCCATTGGCTACAAGTCCGGATGACCTCACTGAAGCAGCGGCTCATATGTCAGTGGCCTCCCTTTACTTGTAGGCTGGCTGTGATTGGCTGTTGTTTCAGCTCCACAAAGTGGGAATTTTGAGATACTTTACACAGCTTAGCTGCGGTGGCTTTCGAATGAATGGAAGAATACAGCAGAACAAGATCAAAGTTCTGAAGCTTTGATCATATTTAAGTCATATACAAAAGTCTGGACATACACATTTCTAGTTATAGCTGTTAAATAAAGTACAGTAAAACTGGTCTAAGTCGCTGGCTTGTAACTCGTCAATGTGCACAAGTCGATGCTCAAGCAAGTCCCGATTTTTCCTAATGATGTTTCCTTAAAATTCCTTGTGTAAATCGCCGCTTGTAAGTCGTCAAATTCCTTT
>JAODLC010000133.1:22918121-22933678 GCA_026781145.1 Hippopotamyrus pictus | reverse complement strand
GGGTTCAATAATGTTCATATCTAGAAAAGGGGGGACCTGCAGAGAAAGATTTGGAACCACTGACCTAGCAGAAGTACTCCAGCAGCACATGGAAAACTCATCAAGGAAGTCACAGCAGAGCCCAGATGAACATTTAAGAAACTGCAGGCTTCTCTCAGGTCAGTTAATGCTTGTATTCATGATTCCATGATTATACCCCTGGCAAGAATTGCGTCTGTGGGAGAGTTCAAAGGCAAAAACCTCTGATAAACAAGAGGAACATAAAGGTTCATGTAACGTTTGCCACAAACACCTTGATTACCCCCAAGACATTTGAGAGAAAATTCTGAGGACTGGGATTACTTAGAAGACATGGGTTCTACTACATCTGGTGTAAATCCAACACACTATTCCACAGAAAGAACATCCTGCCCACAGTCAGTGGTGGAGGTAGTGTGACAGTGTAGGCATGCGTTGCTGCGTCAGGGTCTGGGCAACTTGCCATAATTGTGGGATGCATAAATTCAGCTGTCTGCTAGAAATTACTGAAGCAAAATGTCTGGTCATCAGCCCATGATCTGTCCACCCCAATGGGGTTATAAACAAGACAACGATCTGACGCACAAAAGCAAGTCCCCCTCTGCACGGCTAAAAAAAACAATCCAATTGTTACGTCCGATTGTGCCGCTCCTCTTGTGCCACGCCCCCTCGTTAACCATGCGAGGAATCCCTGTGTTACCAGCTGTGTCTAGTCTTATTTAATTGAGTCTATTTATTGAAGTGCTTCCAAGTAAGTCTTACCCCTGTCCGGTCATTGTCATCAGTCTTTTGACTGTGTTGTTCTGTGTTTTTGGTTATATCCTCCGAATAAATCCCCGTTTTCTGACCTCATGCCTGCTGTACTGCTTCCCCAGTATATAACGTGACACCAGTGTGGCTGAATTAATACAATTCTGTAGAAGAGTGGGGCAAAATTTCTCTACTGTAATGCTAATGACTGAGCTCCACTTACTGCAAGAGTTTGATTGTAGTTGCTGCTAAAGGTCATACAACCAAGTATGAATTATTTTCCTTCAATAAATCAAGTGCTAATTCAAAAACTGTGTTTAGACAAGTTGTACTTTGTATTATGCAAAATTGGCTTGGATATCAGACACAATTCTTATGGATAAGCAAAAACAGAGCAAATATGGGTGGGGCAAATAGATTCATGCTACTTTTTATCAGTATTGTATCATATTTATTCTTTGCATGTACTCCTCTCTGTTATGTTGTTTGTGTCTTGCATTAATTCTGTCTATAATTTTTAATTGACTATTGTCACATCCCTTACAGTAGTGAGCTGTGCCAACAAAAATTACCACCAACCTTGGCTGTGTGACAAAAGATTCTGTTTTGCATGTGTGCAATAACATACTCACCAATGAAAGGGAGAATTACATTTTTTCTCTATTAACCAAACATTAAATGGACATTAGATGCTAAATTTAATCCTCAAAAAATGACCCATGCTTAACAATGATATATTCAGTGATATGTTGTCTTACTAGAAGAAGGATTTATTATGAATCATGATTATTAGATTTTTTTTTTCATTAATTCTAATTAAAACTTCATGAGTAGATCTTAAACAATTTGCCATGTGTTTAAAATAGTCTTTTTGGAACAGAAACTCTTAAACATCGCAAGCTATGCCAATGAACATGTAATTTTCTTACAGTTTGTAAAGTCAAACAGTGTTATCAAGATGCATTAGATATTCATGAAGACTTTATAGCTATGTATAATACTTTTGTTAACATAATTCCACTTTATGTATTGTTCAAATGTGAAGAAGAGTAAATATTTCAATTAACAATTAGATTTTATTTTTTCATCATTGTATTTAGGATTTTCTAGCTGGTTTCATATAGAAATTGCTGTAGCATCTGCTACTGTTGTTTATCTTGGTCTTTTTCAGGGGGAAATGGAGAAGCTTCTAGATAGGTACGGAAGTAGTCTTCTGTGTTGAGGTCTGGCTTGATTAGCAGCAGGTGACACTTGGGCATGAAGTAGGCGACCCCTATACCCACATTGCTGAGGAGGATGGCGGTCATCTCCGCAAGAGACTTGGACTTGTCATCCAGGCCGGTGTAGATTGGGATGAAGACCACCCACACCACACAGTAAAACAGAGTAGAGAAGGTGATGTCACGGGCCAAGTTGTATTGGTTGGGAGGCTTCTTGGCCATGAAGGTGCTCATGAAGCATACCAAGGCCAGTAAGCAATTGAACCCAACCATCAGGCCTGGACCCAGCATGGGCTCCATTGGACAACTCAGGAAACTTGTCAGGAAATGCACATCTATGTTATAAAGGTAACTGGATAAAGTCTGACTCGCCTGGATGAACCACCCACACAGGCCGGCTTGGACTCCACAACATGCCAAGACCACCATACCACTGCCAACACCACGTAGTATCTCCAGGTAGGATGGAGCTTCCTCTGGAAACTCCATCACGCAGACAATCTGGAAGAGGAACGCTGTGACAGCACTGAACTCAAGATTGTTTTCATAAACTTCTGGACTATTCATATACATTTTACAGTCATAGTCACCTGAAGTGTGATGGCCAGGATGGTGGACAGGGTCAACGTGGAGAAGAAGACATGGACAGGCTGCTGCAAGCGGCACGTCAAGTCCCCTGGCTGGCCTAGAAACAGTATTATGCTGGCGCAACTTCCCATCGAGCCGATCAGGGTCAAGGCACTCATGGGTCCCCCCGCGGCACGCACCAGCGGGCTGCCATGGTGATACAGGAAGAGTAAGCCTGTGACCCCGTGGTAAGTCAGCATCAAGACGGCCAGCAGCACCAGTCCCAGGGCCTGGTAGCTGTTCCAGGACAGGAAGTAGTATGTGGGCGATGTGCAGTTGGTGCTGCGCGGTAAAGACCACTGGCCTTTAGGACATTCAGTGCATTGGAGGTCAACTGTCAGGTAGAAAGAAATGCACATTTTGAAGAATACAGCTCTGCAAATTCACCAGAAACTTATGAGGTTGGTCAGGGGTGTGTTTGTTGCCTTCAAGTGCAGCTGTGTACATAAAGCCAACGTTTCCAAATGTACCTGCAAATGTGCCTGGATGTCAGTTTGAAGAATTATCCACAGGTATGGGCTTTTAGAAGCTGGTCATGCTGTGACTCATGAATGTGTGATTAACCTACCGGTTATATTCTGAAAGGTGCCTTCTCCGCAGTCGATGCAATCATAGCAGCAAGAGTAGGAGCCCTTCACACGGCGAACCTGACCAGCCTCACAGTTTGCAGAACAAGTGGACTTAGGTACCTGTTCCGTGACGTAAATCAAAGAAGGCTTGGGGATATCTCAATACTCTGATGAACATTGCATAATTTAAATCACAGAGACTTGTTTTGGTCTCATTGAAAAATATTGGCAATATCACGCAGTATTGTGAAAAGTAGCATTTCATCGTATGTCTATGGTCAATTGTAAACAGCAAATGAAAATGGATGAACTCATGTGTCATGGCTTGAGATGCTCTTACCTCAGTGCTTTTGGTGTGCCATGTGATGAGGGCTGCGTTGATCTTCAAGCTATTGTAGTAGGTTCCAATGTCTTTAAAGGTTACGTTGCCCTTCGACCAGATCCATGTCAGAACATCATAGCCAATGTTAGGGTTTCCATTACTGTCAAACTGAAACTGCTGCCCATTTATTTCGAAGGACATATTTCTCAGCACCTCCAGCAGCTGTGGAGAAAGAGGCGGAAGACTTTTATTCTTGATTTTCTTCAAAAATTGCAGAGGCTTCTCATGACTACAAATGGTTGTATTTGGTGTTTTCCTACCTGCCAGGGATAGACCTTGCTGTCTGCCCCCTTCTGGCAGCTGGTGGTATTGCAGCCAAGCACTTGATGGAGTGCATGGGCTGCACTATAGGCCGCGAGGTACACGCTGAAGGCTTTTCTCTGCACTACTGGCTGCGTCACTATGCTGATATTGTCCTGGGACAGGTTCCAGCAGTCAGGACAGGGGTTCTCCAGATGGGAGTATCCTGACTCATTGCTCTCCATCCTTAGCACGTTGCCCCTCTCTTCTCCCAGCCGTGTGAGGAGCACCCTGGCGTAGCTGGTCAATGAGTTCAACATCTGGGTGCTCTCAGTGAAGCCTAGCACCGTGCCTATGCGGTTGATGTTTGGGAGCTCGTACACTAAGTTGTCGAGAGACCAGGCTGAACTAGCTACCCAGACAGCTACCATGTTCCTCTTTATCACCTGTTCGGGGGACAGAGTGGCACAGTTCGGCTCCAGTGGTAACACACATGATCATTTTGCTAAGTATTCTTAGCAGTGCTTTTACATAATTTCTTTGCTAACATAAACCAATATTAGTCCAAAAAAGTCTGCCAGGTCTGGGAGTGTTAGCAGTGATGGTACCCCTTTGGTAACACTTTACCTAAGGCCATGTTTGTAGTAATTTATAAACACATTCATAATGCATTATAATGGATTCATAAAGCATTATAAACATGTCTATAAATAATTATCAAAAGGCATAACACATTATAGTCATGTTTATTATGCATTATGACTGCCTTATGAAGCTCTCATTTATAATGCACCATAGATACCTTTATAATGTATTATAAAGCATCCTTAATGCTTATACTGACCATTATAAGGCTTTATAAAGGTATCTATACTGCATTATAATTGAGAGCTTCATAGAACATTCAAAATGCATAATAAACATGGCTATAATGTGTTATGCCTTTTTATAATGATTTATATCCATGTTTATGATGCTTTATTACGAATGCATTATTATTTGTTATGAATATGTTTGTATATGACTAAAAACGTGGTCTTAAGTAAACCATTACCCAACCTTTTACTGCAGGAGTGTCTTTACAGATGAAAAGTCTAAGCGTAGTCTTAATAAACCTGCTACACTGAACCTTGTCAAGAAACACAAGAAGGCAGCGATGGGAATTTTATTTAAAAATTGCGTTTATCATCATCCAAAACTTTTTTGTTTTATTGTTTATGTATGTGGGTAGTGGGATGCTGATTCTGGTGACTTAGCCACGACGCATCATGCTGTAAAAATGTGAACACAACTCACCTCAGAGAAGAATATCCGGGCAGAAATGGGGAGAGTAAAGAGGACCACCACACCCACCGCGGCCATCTCGATGTTATGTAGTATCTCTGAGACCGTGGGTTCTGGGTTGTCGTACACAGGGATGATGGCCTCGTAGGCAACGCAGATAGAGTACTGTGCTGCCAACATGGAGACTGCAAGCTGCCCCTCCTTGCCATAATCATCTCCGCTACCCAGCACAGCTACCCAATTCCAGCCGAACCTCCTCAGCAGGTCTACGATGGCCTGGGCCTGCCACTGGTTACTGGGAACCGTACGCAAGAATGATGGATACTGCTGCTTGTCGCTGAACGTGTTACAGGTGGCACCGTAACTGATCTGTATGTAATGAAAATGTCCAGTTCTAGATCCTTCCTTGATCTCTTAGGAGATTAGATTGTCAAAATCTCCATTGAACTGTTTTAGATCTATTTATACTAAATTAATAGCATTCATTTTTTAAAAAAATCACCTTTGGTCTTGTGGATGTGCTCACCTGTGGCATCATGAAGAAACCAAAGAGCTTTCCGACGACATCGACCATCTCTGATGTTTGGGGTCCAATGACAGCCAGCACACGTGTGCTGTAGTCTGTGTAGTTACACATCACTCTGACCTGCCCTGAGTATCCCTCACTCAGGAAAAACATGCTGGGCTTCACAATGATAAATGACTGGCTGCAGGTGTCGAAGGTTTCAAAGCCCAGCTTGATGTTGGGGAGCAAGTCTGGTGTGGCATTGATCTCATCCACTGTATACTTCATCACCAGTGAAAGACCCAGTCCAATTACATTAACACTGTTGTGCCAAGAAGAACATTGTCACTGTACCCATAATAAAACAATCAAAGAAACATCACAAAACATACACAGCAGGTGTAAAGAGTTCTTTGGGGACACTACTACTAGAGCAATTCCTTAAGTTTATCTGAAAAATTCTCAAAGGAACATGGTATGCAAATATTGACTGCAAAAACAGGTATTTTTGAACAGCTAAACTGTTTTACGATAGTTTTACTGTATCATTGAATTTAGCTGTTTAGATCTAATGGAATTTTGCCTTTTATTTTATGGTTGCCTCTCCTGCTTTTAGCATTATAAAATGTTTGATGGGCGTAAAACAATCTGTAATGTCTGTCTCCAACAGATATCAAGAGGCTCAGTTCAGCTGTTGTTACCTGTCACACTGTATATCGGTAGGGTTTTCGTTTTGGCTCAAGTTGCTCGTGAGGTCATTAATGGGAAAGAGTCCCCCAAAGAGGAAGTCTCCAGAAGAGTTAAATATGGATGTGGAGATGTTTTGGAACCACGCAGGCTCATTTTCACAAAGGTCGAGTCTGAGCACCCAGTACAGAACCACCAGTTTCACCAGCAGCCCCATTCTGGTTTCTGAAGGGGATTCAATAACACAGAGTGAGTGTGGGGAAAACTGCAGGACACAAGATGGTGACAGAAGAAGGGGAATCTAAATGGGAAAGGGACAGGAACTACAGGGTTGAGGTCCACCAGAGACAGAGATGTGGTGGTGTGACTCACCCTTGGCTTGAAGTCCTCCAAGAGCTCTTGTCGAGTTGTGTCACGGGACCAAAGCTGGGAGCCAGAGTCCTGCTTCTCCTTGTTCCTTAGCCAAATGTCCTGGGACAGCTGTTCCAACCAGGTGCGAGTCTTCCTCCAGGTGACAGTCACTGCATGTGATGTGCAGGACACCAAGTCAAATCAGCGGTGAGCAGGCAACGCAACCTGGAAATCACCCAATCACCAATCACTCCAAGATCCAATGAGAAATTTGTTGTATTAGTAGTTCCACCAGCTGTATATGCATGATATGAATGATTAACTCTCAGTCCTAGTAGAATTTACATTTAAATGCAAAGTGTTGTGGTGGTATTGTTGCTGAATATCATTGTTCTTTTGGATTATTCCCTGTACTACATTTATGCGGCCAATATTAAAGACAGAAAGTGGGAAAAAAAGGAATCAAGGGAAGCTGGTTAGGTCAGCAGTCAAAAGGTAAAATGAAAACCAGGTCGTAAATGGTGAATTTCTTTTTGTATAACCATTAAATGCATTACTGCCTACTATTCTATCCAGAGATGAGTTACACATAGCGGGAACCCTTGGAGTAGCACCATAAGGATATTAATCTCCTCCTGTTTCCCCTTCCTGCATTTACATGTGCTTTGCCGCTGGTCTGTGTTTGTGCATGACAACCTGCTTTAAAGTGACATTCAAATACCTTGGGCAATAAAAAGGCATCACGATGAGTGATAATGATTTTTCCATGCCTGTTCCCCTTCAGGCGTGACCGCTGCTCCTGGTTAAACACAATTGAGGCTCCATAGCATTGGTGTGGGGGACTGGCTCCATTGGTCACCCAGACTGATTCTGAAGACCCTCTTCATGACAACCAAATTTAAAATTCCTGGTCATAACTGTGGGGATTTTTTAACTTATTTTTTTAATTTTTATATTAGCATTTTTCTGTCACAGATTTTTTTCAGGGTTATAATAATATATAATCAGGCTTTTCAGTGATTTTGAATATCTGTACCCAGTGAAACCGATATTACAAAGCTGACCTTTGTTTGTGGAAAAAAAAATCCGTTGCGAGAATAATCGAATGCTTTGGAATGCTTTGGGTACGTCTGTTTTTTGCATTGCTTGTCAACCAGCTTAAGGGTCTTTAGATCTGATTCACATTTTATTTTTTCAATTAGCACATCAACTATATGTCAATTATCTTTGCCGTGTGAAGTGACAATGGCTCAGTCCCAAAGTCCACACTCATGGATTCGCAGACTTTGAGCCGCGTTCTTGCCAAGTCCTCGAAGGCTTAAGGCTTTCCCACTGTCAAATAGCCAAGTGCATGAGGACTCTCTAGCAGACATTTTAAGATATTTATATCTTTGCTTGTCAGTGGGGCTGTATCCTTGTAATTGTACCTTTTAAAGTACAGAAATGGACTCTGAGGGACATCCCAAAGATACAAACAGCATTAATATACTATTGATGGTTCAGAAATGTTCCTCAGAGACTATTTCTTCACCTTAAAATGTACAATTTCCTGCAGCTATAGGGTGCAATTGGCAGATCCTTGACGGAACAGCCCCAGTGACAAGCAAAGGCACCAATTGTTACCCATTGTTCTGAGAATATAAGAGCCTGGAACAAATTTCATTTAGGTGGGCGGTCCCTTAAGTGCCTCGGCCAGGAAGAAAGTGCAAATCTTAAAATTAAAAGTCTTTGAAGTTTCGAAGGCGTGTGGAACGGACCCAGTTGTTTGTCTTAGCTAGTTACAACTTTGCATATATGTGTTTAACTACGTATTATTTAAAATGTTGTGTCAAGGTTTGCATCCGCTGCTTTGCATTTGCCTTTGCATATGTTCGTATCTGTTTTTCATTGTCCAGCAGAAATCATTTTTTTTGTTAAATAATGCTGGTATTTTAAATTTGGTTGCCTATACGAGAGACGTGAAGCAGTCTTGTCCTCTGTGCGGGAGCTAATATTGATTTAAATATTGTGGAATAACTCGTTTATACTAGATATGTGTTTTCTTTGTCCTGATGACGATGATTAATAATCTTTAATAGTTGTATTAGACCATTAAATTGATCATTATTCGTTTTCGTTTGAATTTTTTGATTTAGCTGTAGTTGTTGTAATCTGAAATTCGGTCTCTCTGTTTTAGTAATTACCAATATTAATAATTCCGATCGCCGCACTTTACTGTAGCCCGTAAGGCGCGTGAGTTATTAGGGTTAATAACGTCGATCAGCTCTTACGTGCGTGAGAGGTTTCAGCTCTCGCGCATCTGGCGTGACACTCACGCTCTTACGGCAAATATGTATTATTCCATTATAAACCTAACATTAGCAAAGGCGTTGGGGTAGTTTGCACACCGTAGACACCATTTACAAGGTAATAAAACCAAAGTTGGCAACCCTGCGTTTAATACGAAATGGTTCAATACACAAGTAAACTTCACAATAGTTGTACAAGAGATATGTACCATTATGGAGAAAAAAAAATGTACTTCGGCTGGTTTTAACAATGACAGTATGATTAATGTCGTTCACAATGAGCTACAGACAATTTCCTTTCAAGAGCCACATTTGAGAAGCACGGGAAAGGAAACCTGAGTCCCCTCGGTAAGGAAATTATCCCGTTAAAACATTTCTGCTCATGCCCGTCGGTTGTAAGTACATTTCCACCGCTGGTCAAAGTGAGTATACCAGACGTTTCACAACTGATTTTCGCCAAACTACCACACATGTTGGTTCAAATGTAGGGTTTTTGCTCGTTTGACTGAATTGTTAAAAACAATCTAGCAATTACCACTAGATGTCAGGAGTGAACGTCTGTCTGCAGCGCAAGCTCCAAATTAGGACCACAAATGATGCCTTTTCGCTCTCTTTATTAATAGCATGAAATAGAATAAAGAAATAAATATGTTATACGTGGAAAACTAAGGTGAGGTTAAGGTCGTTCAGGAGATGTGCATTTGAAATACGCTTTCTATCAAGGAGAGGACAAGCTGGTTATATTTAAACCTGGTAATAATCGGAGGGGCTTTAGGCTTTGAAAATACAGCACAGGCATAAATTGATAAATTGAAAGTTGAAATTGGAGAGTGAGAGCTCATGGCCCTCACAGTGTTACAATGCTAGTGTAAAATTTCATGTGTGTGCAGAGAAGAGGGAATCAATCCACATGTGTGTCAACAACAGCAACCTCTCCAGCTCTTGCTAAACATCTCCCTGTCCAGGGGTTTGCCTTAATCAGCTCCATATATACTTATCTCGGCGGTGCCCCAGAAACATTGAACCCATGGATGGCTGAGAGGTCTCTGACCAGCCGAGATCAGGCCTGCCGCGGAGGGTGGGCCTCCTGGTTCTGGATCTGCGGTGCTATACGTTTTGGGAAGGGCGGGGGGCAGATAAGGTTTAAACATAGCACTGGACAAGAACAGACAGCATTGCCTTTACCTGTTAAAGGCTCCAGATAGCATAGTCGCAATCGTCAGGGTTTTTTTTTTTTTGAACGTTTCATCCCGCATCTCAGAGCATCAGGGTTAAATGCATTCAGCCGTGTCACTTCCTGCTTCCTCTTCAGCTGTCAAACCTGTTTTAACCTCGACTGGATGCGTGAGTGTCTATCTGTGTTTGCATTAGGGGAATAGCCAAGAGCATTTTACTTTGTGTGTATGTGTGTGTGTGTGTGTGTGTGTGTGTGTGTGGATTATGTTTATATCACATTGTGGGAACCTCAGGTCCCCACAAAGATCTGTTAATGCAATCAAAAAACGTCTTGTTTTTTGTTTGGTTACTTATGGTTAAGGGCTGGGTAGGGGTTAAGGTTGTCTTATTGGGATTAGAGCTTTCCTCATAGAAATGAAAGGAGAGTCCCCACAAAGATATAATTACAAACCTGTGTGTGTGTGTGTGCGTGTGTGACCACCTTTCCTCATCTACATTGAGAGAAAAGGCAAAAACATTCTGCTGTGTGTGTGAGCACCTGTACCAGGAAAACAGCCAAGTTCATTTTACTGTGTGTGAACATCTACCCCCATTTGCATTTAGAGAACAGCTGAAAGCATTTTACACTCTGTGTGTGTGTGTGTGTGTGTGTTTGTGAGCGTGTGTGTGTGCGTGTTTATGCCCTATGAGTAAGGTTTTGCATGTCTCTGTGTATCTATGCATGTATACATTCAGAATTGCACAGTTACATTAGTAAAGATTCAGCATGGTAATTAACCAATGAAAAGATGAATGTTGATAACATTGTGAGTTTTTTTGCATTTGATGTAATAAAGCTGGAGGTCATGGTGAGGTCAGGCTTCACCACCTCCCCACAGCTTGTGATCGCACTACGAGCGCATGAGTGAGCAGATGAGGGATGAATGGCATCTGTGAGAGGAGGAGTGTGAGGGCGGCAGAGAGCAAGAGAGCACGTTGTCTGTCTGTTGGCAGTCTCAGGGTTCTGCCCCGGAGATTGCAAGGCTTCACGTTTGTGTGAACAGCAACTGGAGAAACAGACATCATAGAAGGGGTCTCCTCTCTTGTATTCTCTGTATCTTTTTTCATGCTCCTCAGTTTTACACAATTCTTGTAATCAGCTCTGCCAACAGTCCACTAACCACTGTGAGCCCCGAGGTTCAGACAGTGGTTCTGGTTGGATGAGCAGGGCGTTGACCTGGATCTGTGTGGAAGAGCACTGTGCAGACCTGGCTCTGATTGGAAGAGCAGTGTGTTGACCTGGCTCTGATTGGAGGGGCGGTGTGTTGACCTGGCTCTGATTGGAGGAGTTGTGTGTTGCCCTGGCTCTGATTGGAGGAGCGGCATGTTGCCCTGGCTCTGATTGGAGGAGCGATGTGTTTCCTTGGCTCTGACTGGAGAAGCGGTATGTTGCCCTGGCTCTGAGTGGAAGAGCACTGTGCAGACCTGGCTGTGATTGGAGGAGTAGCCATTTAGGCACCTGGTGTCTTTCTCACCTAAGCTGTAAGAACATGAAACAAGGTTCTTTTTGGACCAACCACTAATGAACTCTTACAAAAACAATAATTAAATCACTAAATCTGTCTCTTTCTCTGACTGAAACTTCAATCATCTCGTGTCACATGCTGTTGGTTGTCTACACATACCATATGGTTGTGTAAAACAGAACAATGAGCAGCCCTAAATTAAATATCTCCAGCACAGACTGATAGAAAGGACCCAAGAGTACAATAAAACATAAATATATCCAGAGAAGGCAGCATGCTGTTTCACAAGTTATTGCAAGACAAACCCCCGCAAATCCCAATCCTCCCATTATCTACTGTAAATTTTAAATTCTTAATTTAGATTCGGTTCGGTTTATTTAAATTCTTCCCTGCAATACTGCCCTGAAGCACTTAGAGAATATTTAGCAATGACATAATAAATTAAGAATAGCATTGCAGACAAACATAACAGCGGCTAAAAGCAGCGAGGTGGCACAGGAAAGCTTTTTTCTTTCTCCTGATTCAAAGGAGAAAAAAACTCTTGAAATCATTGGGGTTTGAAGGCCAACTGGCTGCTGAAATCAACCCCCCCCTCCCCACACACACACACACACACATGCATGATAACTATATACAAGTCACAATAGGTGTGTTAGCAATGTTAGGAATCAAACAGGCTTTCAGCCAGGCCTGTGTTAAATCAGTTGGTGGCATAGGGGCTCATTTCAGTACCGAGAAGAAAGCCAGGCCCATGAAGAAGTGTGGTTGCAAAGTCAGCATATTCCCCCCCCCCCCCCCACCCGTGTTAGGGTTAATGTCCGATAAAGGTGGCCCCTCCTCATGGGTTCCTACTGCAACCTCGTTTGCAGGATGCAGAAAACATCGCAGTCGACGGGATGGCAGTGGCGGCATGATTGGGGGGGTGGGGGGGGGGGTAGTAATCATGAGTTGCAATGGGAGAGCAGAACAGGTCAAACCTGAATTTCTCTGCTAGCACTCTGCACTCATAACTGCGCTCATGTCTGCATGTCTGACGGCGGCGTCTCAAAACTGGCTGTGCAGCAGAAATTGAAGATGATTACAGGAGGCTTTGTGGAGAAAAATGGAGAACTTCGCATAAGGGTTTTTCAATTCCTGCCCAAGGGGCTAAAGCGACATGATGCCATAACGTGTAACTTCCATCCATCTTCTGTAACTGATTGTCCTATTCAGGGATGCGGGGGGGTCCAGAGCCTATCCTGGAGGCTATGGGCACAAGACAGGGAACAACCCAGGATGGGGCGCCAATCCATCGCAGGGCAAACTCACACATGCACACATATGGGCAATTTGGCAACTCCAATTAACCTCAGCATGTTTTTGCACTGTGGGGGGAAAACTGCAGTACCTGCAGGAAACCCCATAATGACACAGGGAGAACATGCAAACTCCACATGCTCGAAGCCACGGCGGAGACTCGAACCCAGGTCCCAGAGGTGTAAGGTAATAGTGTTAACCACTGCAAGCTAAAGCATAGCACGTTTAAGGCTGTGTTTATGTGCATGATGTGAAGAAGGCCAATGAATTAGCTTTAGCTGCGGTGCTATTGGCACAGAGGCTTTGGCAGCTGGTTGGTTAGGACTGTAAAAGCAGCCCCTTGCTTGGTGTGAGAATATAGCGTTCCTCAACTTACATAGATATTGAAAAGGAATAGCTACACTACTCAGGCTCATATACATGCCAGTGATTGACTGATAGCCAGCATTTAGGTTACCCTCAAAAGGCGTAGCTGGACATGGGGTCAGAGAGCTCAACATACACGTGAGGGACCTTAACATTTTATACGTTTTTTGAAGTAATAGTCATTTAAAAGTGGAATGATAAATACGCTCTTACATTGTTTGCACAGATATGGGTATCTGTTCTGACCAACTCTGAGACTGTTATTAGTCTCCCCTGCTCCTCCCCCAAGGCAGATAGAACCAGGGTTTGCCCCTCCCCCACAAGTAAGGCCAGGATCTCAGGCTATTGAGCAAAGCAGGGGGGGTATTCGCGGATTTCAGAACCACTCGTCACAAGTCGAGATATCTGGCTCCACCTCTTCCCACCTCTCTGTCTATGCCTCTCTGAGCTGGCCTTGAGTCACCTCTGTGTCACACGTTGCAGAGCTGTAAGTGGCAGTCATTATGAAGGAGGAGAATTCCTTTCCCTCTGATTCACCTATTCACTCTGAGCAGATCCATTGGGATGTAAACATTTGCCTTGGGCAGCTTGAGAGAGGTCTGAATGGCAGCTGGATCCCGCCACTCCATCCCAGAGAGCAGAGGCTGTGCTGATTAAACGGCAAGTAGTTATATGCACAGGGATGAGAGCAGAGAGTCAGTCAGGTCCTTTTGACACCTTGGCTTCTCCATCCATTACAGCCACAATACAGGAAAGGATGCATTCCAGGGTCCATGCTGGATATTACCAGCACCCTCCTCCCCTTCACTCTCTGACGACTCATGACCGGTGAAGTAAGGATAGCCCTGCCGGGTGCCTACATTCTGTTGAGTCCTCATTTACTTACAAAACAGTTGCGCGTGACTCAGGAAGCAGTCATCATGACCATGCTAAGGCTGATTGGATAGAGTCAGCTATCTACCTTCCCCCCAATGAATTCCAATTGTCCCCCAATGAATTCCAGGCTTCTACAAAGCGGCACACTCATACACAGATCTCCATGGTCCAGAGCACCTGATCAACAAAAAAAAATCATTACTTCAGCCTCTTACGGGAAATCATTGATGTTCCCACTGCCTGATCACCGTCGAACGACAGCTGCATGCGTGCATACCGCCACCAATCTTACGCTGTTTGATTTCATTTTTATCTCTCCACCTGCTCGCTCATATTCTCCATCTTAGAAGCCTCTTCTTCTCACTCAGAGCTTTCAGGATTTCAGCGAAGCCACCTACATGCTCTATTCCTGCTCCACCTACTGCCAAAAATCATGAATGGTAAGTCTACACTGAAATGGGCAGTGTTTTCAAAATATAGGATAGCAGCAAAGCGCAATTGTACACCGTGGAAGAGAATGAGTGCATTTAACCTCTGACTCATTGCACCCGCCCAGATCCTGGTGCCATAATAGAACAATAAAACTGAGGTGTCATGAGAAGAAAGAAGAAAATCCCTGTTTTGGTCTCCCTCTTCCACTAAGTGTGGAAGAAAGGTCGAACTGTCAAAAAAATCTCGTGAACACTCCCCACGTACGTTTTTTACCTTGTTCTGTGTGCTGTCACAAACAAACCAGCACATCACCTTCAAAATGCGTTACTCCATTTGAGTGCTTTTGCTTTGTTCTAAGTTCCAAACAGTAAAGATAATGATATGTGATTAACTCATCAAAATGAGATGAGACATAAACGTTGGTAATAAAATGTAATCTGATTTAGATGAGGTGAAATATTACTCTTGGCACCAATGGAGGGAGATGGAGCCGGCATGAAGAGACAGGAGCACAAGATAGCAGGTCAAACGCATCCCATAAACATCGTAAACAGCACCTTTGCAAAGCAGCACATGGACATCTGGAGATTATGGGATGCCACACATGGGGCTACACTTCAGGCACTTGAAGGATGGTGAACTGAGTACCAAACAGGCTCAACTTAAGAGACTTAATTAATGGGTAACTGAAGGAGAGTCGCTGGTCCATCACAGAATGAAACATGGATTATCTTCTGTCTGCTGGCTTAAGAGCCCCTGACTGCTTCTCTGCTGTAGCTGGTCAGAGTCTCATGTAGGGTGGCCACCTACCCCACGTCAGGAAGGCCACTACGAGCTACTTCAGGTTTTACAAACTACTTTAAAACTGAAAGGCTCCTGTGCGGGGCGGCACGGTGGTGCAGTGGTTCGCACTGTTGCCTCACACCTCTGGGACCTGGGTTCGAGTCTCCGCCTGGGTCACATGTGTGTGGAGTTTGCATGTTCT
>JAODLC010000133.1:22906507-22918021 GCA_026781145.1 Hippopotamyrus pictus | reverse complement strand
TTGCTTCCGGGATAGGCTCCGGACCCCCCGCGACCCAGTAGGATAAGCGGCTTGGAAAATGGATGGATGGATGGAGGCTCCTGTGCTTGGCTAATTAGTTCAGTTTTCCTTGTGCTTGGACTGAATTGTTTCCTTGATTGAAAGACTCATCAAGCCGTTTTACATTAACATTGGTGACACGTGCATGATTCGAAGGGACTGACCAATCAGCACACAGCGAGACCTCAGTGCTTAAATGCAACCCAGGTCTTCTTAATTGAAATGGTTGTTAAAAAAACCGTCCTAGTTCATAGTGTCCCCCCAGACATGGATTAGATGGTCACCCTATTGTCATGTGATTTTCGTGCGGGGCACCAGGTGTCTGATACAATACTGTCGCCATCCAAAAAGACCATCACTTTGAGGCGGATGGCAAAAGTCTGGGTTAGCAATCTCAGATGAAAGCAAAACGAGTGTGAGAACAAACAGGGTGCTTTCCCAGAAAACAGGCCACAGATAATTCCAGCATGAATGTCATTTACCCGTGTCTCCAGTTGTAAGGGGGCTGGGTTCAAACCCATATCTACGGTCAGAGATACACAGACACACTCACCTGGTGACGACATCTGAATGCGGGAAGATGTCCAGGTGCGCAGAATCGACTGGCTAAAAAGGATTATAAATGACAGGCAGAAGGGAGGGGGGGGTCTAATAGGCAGATCATTTGTAGCTGACTTTGTGTTTTCTGATCTGTCTGTGCGATGTAGTTTTTGAATGTGCTTCATATACAGTTTTGGGCATGGGGGGCAGGTTTCCAGTGCATCACACTTATAGGGGGATAGTGTGTGTGGGAACATGAAGGAAGGGTATAAATTTGATGAAGGTGTGTGTGAAACAGAGGTTTCAGTTTGATCCTCAGTGAGGATGGAGGACTGCGGGACAGAGGCAAAGTTAGATGGAGGCTCTTACAGTAAAAGCAGCTGTCAGATCGGTCTGTCTGGTCCTCACTCAGGTTTATTCGGAGCAGGATTGAGGGACCTGCTGTGTGGTGTCAGATGTCTGGAAAAACTTCAGGCATAAAACTTCAACTCTGTCTTTTCACCGTCTGTCAGACATTTTTGTGTCCTTCAGCTGTGCCTTTTTGACACTCATGTTAAAAATGCATTGCTTGCCTTTCCCGACCCCCTCAAACTGAACGGTGGCCTTTATCTCTTGTAATGAGGGTTTTTTTTTTCGTCACCTCCTACCTGATATCTGACCTCGTCCTCCAGCTTGAGATTTTCCACTGTCACACATTTCCAACGCTTCCTGCGGACGGTGTATTTCCGCAGAGGGGTGTCTGGTCCTGTTTCTCAGAGCACGGCTGAAGTGAACAGACCGTACCTTGACTCTCTCAAAACCTGTCACTTTTAACTAGGAGTTGTGCAGGAGTGGAACGGATTTTTCCTATGCTGGTAGGACAGCTGAGGAGGAAATACAGAGTATCATCTCCCCAGTCCATCAAACATGCGCCTGCATTTTGCGGTCCACAAGCAAGGTGGAGTCCTGGTGATGCACAGCTAGGGAATGTCCTGGATATTGTGCATGAAATGAAAAACAGCTAAATGAGAATAAAAAAAACTGCAGAGTTCTGGAATGTCCACAGTGAGAACAAAGTGACTTCAGCAGTATCCAGGAAACAGCCTGGTCTTTAGTCATGATGAACACTGAAGAGTGTATGGCTGTACTTAGATGTTTACTTCAAATGTGGCTGATTTTAGGCTACGGCAAAAGAATCCTGTGTTCTATGGGAAAAATATCAGGACTCATTTGTTTCATGATGTTAAACATGCGGGACACTTGAGAACCAGTTTACTTATTCCTTACCTGAGGTTTTACCTGTTATTTTAACATTTTTCACTGATTGTACGTTTTGCAGTCTCACCCAGGGTTACATACAGGATGTTTTAACACGTATGTATGCCTGAGCAATTGCATGGTCCCGCACTATACCAATCAGCTTCACCCAGCTGACGGCCTCCGTAGGTGAGCGTACATACGAGTTGTGATGACAGTAAGGTATAATTTAAGGTATCATTCTCAGTGTGTGTTTACTGTTTAAATAAGTCCTTTTATTCGGTTAATCCTTGCTGTCCTGTGTCTCAGTCAGACCTCCCCCCACCCAAAGCCGCCACACATTGTACATCGCAAAAATATGACCTGGAATTGCCAGCGACAATGAAAAGCAGTCCAGGTTATTGAGGACACATCAGTCTGGTTACCGGTCATAATAACGAAATGACAAGGGTGTCTCCTGTGAGCAACTGTTCACCAAGCAGAAAACACCCCAGAAAAATCAGAAGGCCCAGGTCATATTAGTCCTGTTTCCATTTGGAGTGACATTGCTTTGGGATCCTGTTATAGATCATTTGCAAGAACCGGAAGGTGCAGATATATATCTATTTAGACTTTTATTCTTACTCAGGATGAGTGGCCTTCTTCTTTTCTGGATGTTACAGCGGGTATATAGATAGAACAGCCACTCTGCTTCAGGTCGGGCCAAAAGCTAAACTGAGACGTTGACATAGACATATCCTCTTGAGTGAAGAATCGTTACCCTCACTTTGACATGTAAAAACCAGCCCACGGAAAGCATAGTGCTGACATTTTCTTTTATTATTTTGAAATGGGAGGTCCCCTGACTGGTAAAGTGGGGTGTTTGTAGAATTTGTTCTCCAAGGAGATAACTTTCTCTAGGGGATTATCAGTCCTCTAAAGTAGATTTGTTTTAGATGGTTTAACATTCGTATATAGTAAGTTGTCTTTGTGAGTAGGTGGCCGGTACAGGAGATACTCTATAAGCACTCGATAGTTAGGCCTTCTCGTATCGATTTGACAGACATCAACATGAGACCTTCTCTAAAGTTTTTGACAGATATGTTCAGTTCACTTTCTCTAATTGTTTTCGCAAACTTGTAAAGTGGACTTTTTCCTTGGGAACTGAAAAAGCTGTACAGCAGACGTCTTAAAACCCTTGACAGACCTCTACAGTAGACTAACTCTGAAGCTGTAATGAAAGACCTATAGAAGAGACCTATTCTTAGTTTCTAGACAGATCTCTCTAGCAGACCTATATTAGGGTTGCAATAGCTCTTGAGAACAGAGATTTTGGTGTTCTTGTTACGGCAGAACATAATGTGTAGTCAAACCGCAGCAAGCCATCCTTTCATTTTTTGTAACCGATTGTCCTGTTCAGGGTCATGGGGGTCTAGAGCCTATGGGCACAAGGCAGGACACCAACCTCTGACAAGGCACACTCAGACCTACAGGCAATTAGCAATACCATTTGGTGATACCAATTAACTTCAGCATATCTTTTGGACTGCGAACCTGGAGTTCCCAGAGAAAATCCCATGACAACTCAGGGAGGACAAACAAACTCCACACACCTGAAGACGTGGTGGAGGCTTGAGCCCCAGTGTGAGGTGAGCGGCAACAGCACTAACCACTGGACCCCCACACCACTGAAAGCAATAGATTCATATTTTATGAGGAGGAGGAGGAGGAGGTGCTATTAGGTGCAGAAGACACCCTTCATGTTGGGTCTTGACTTTGTTGACTGTTTTTGATGCAGGCTGATCTGATGAAGGTCATCTGCATTCGACCTTGTTCCGGAGCATCCTGGGAGATTCATCCTGGGAGATTCATGCTGGCCCTTCTTCCCCTGCGCATCACCGACTGGCTTTCAGAAGTTTCTTAAATGCCTCAGCACCAGAACAGTCCGCAAGAGAAAGTAGCAAATTCGTCTTATTTGGAGCAGACGTTTTTTGTTTGGACGCTGTTTAGATTATGTCTGTTTCTCCATGAGTCACAGTCAGTGGAAACATGCCTGTGTATAAACTCTGGATGGGCTCCAACTAGCGACTATTTCAGGACTAAGTGAACACACCACAACACCCCGGCAGGATATGTAGTGAAACTCTGATCTGAAATACCCTGGTTACTATCATGGTCCTTTTAAAGTAGTTAGTGCTCAGTTCTTTCTGCATTCATGCGTAGCACCACAGGGATCCCATACGCTGTGTACCTGTATGTGGAAGTGCTGACAATAAAGAACTCGAGTCTTGAATCTATTCATGTTAATCCATCAAAATGATGTCCTTACATGGTCAGTCTCACCATCTGTGAAAGCTGTTAGTATTATTGGCTACTTTAAAATTTAAGTCAGCTTTTTAATTGTTTGCTTGTTCATTTTCCCAGGATAACAAAGAATCCTTGCTACAGATAGCAAAATATAGGTGTGCGTGTGTTTGAGTGTAAGACGTGTTTTTGTGAGATTTTGTTATGTCTGTATGTACTAATTTTAAAAAAGGACATAAAATATATATACTTTGGTCTTTTGTGATCCATTGCAGATTGTACATTTTTGTTTGAGGGAGTGACTAGCAGTGAGCTTCCTGTGTGTTTGTGTATGTGTGTATGTTGTCCCCACAATGTGATAAAAACCTGTTTTGACATTGTGGGGACCATTAGGGGAAATTCAGTTTTATAAAATTCTGTGACTGCAACCAAAAAAACTACAAATGCTAAAAGACTTGTATTTTGTTTGACTACTTATGGTTAAGGTTAGGGCAGGGTAGGGGATAAGGTTGTTATTGTTTTAATTACGCTTATGCCCATAGAAATGAATGAAGAGTCCCCACAATGATACAGATATCTAATCTCTGTGTGAGTGTCTGTGTGTGTGTGTGTGTGTGTGTGTGTGTGTGTGTCTGCCCATCAGAGGAATGCAGAGAGGTTCCGGAATTCCACCTCTTGACCTTTCCTTAGAGTTCCCCTTCAGCTGGGATGCTGGCAGGCGGAAATGCAGAGTCAGAAATAGACGCTCACGGTAATGCAAGACGATCTGGCCTTGAGACGCTCGCGCGCCAGGCACACAGAGTAGGTTCTGCGTATGCACACGCACGGCATGGAAAACAGACACAAACAGATCGGCTGCGCAAAGAGGAGCAGCAAACACATATAGGATAAAACGAGGACTTCGACTTTATTTATTAGTTTAATCTTCATACTTTCACTTAGTTAATCTTGCAGTACGCACATTTTTTTCAGCCAGTCCTGACTTTCTTGTTTTGTAAGCACAAACACGCAAAAAGGGCAGAATGAGGTTATGTCTGATTTGTTTACCTCTAATTTTGACTGTACCTGCAAAACCACAAGCCTGTTTGGTTGGACAGAAAGATAAGAGTGTCACAGGTACCTCCTTTCACATGCAGACTACAGCGTGTGTTTTAGAACAGTGCTGGTTTATGACAAAGTATCTGCATGGGCTTTGCCAAAGTTTAACGGTGCTCACTGTGCCTAAGGTAACAAGGTGGCAGCCGAGATCGTTCGGTGGCCTCCCAGGAGTTTGGGATTTAAGAACGAGTTTGATGGGGAGGTGAGAGGCCTGTGGGGGAAGATGCACCCATACAACAGCAGGGAAACATTGGCAGCAGCTCTGTGGATTGTCTTCTCTGTTGTCTGTGTTTTCTATTTGGTTTTAACTATTAAATATGGTATCAGATTAATTATCTTGCACGTGTCCCCCTCTGGTATAGTTTGCTGAACCAGACAGTTACATTTTGAGGTTATTACTAAGGAAACAACTCTCAAACGGGCTTTTGGCTGCTTTGACCATATTTAAGGGCTGAAAATAATGCTGCTGCACAGGAATCAGGCCGGATCAAAACATTCTAGAACATTCCAGAATCCCAGAATTCCACAACATTCAAGAATCTTTTGGGTTCTAGTCTAAGCATTAATAATCTCCCAACAATGGACGGCAGCAGGGAGTTAACCCGAATACGAAGGGCTAAGTTCCTTTGCATAAACTAAGCTAAGTGACAGAAAAATACAAAACCTGTGATGTTTGTAATTTGTTAGGGGAAGAAAGCCGCGGCTAACTTTTGACCTCCAACGCGCCACTAGTCTGCATACTGATCAGGCATTATGGGTATCAGGCCTGTACGGGAAGACACAGCTCCTGCAGACACAATAGGAGACATAAATGAGCCTCGCCCTGCGTGACAGGAGAGGTGACTGGAGAGGTGACAGCCATGACTGGCAGGTCCAGTTGGGCTGGTTACAGGTGACAGGCCCCGGGGATCGCCTGGAGTCCTCAGCTCAGATATGAGCCTAATGTTTCCACTGAATCAGTGGTGTCTTCCACATACGTGAACAATAGGAGGCTTGGTCTGTGACGGCGTCTGACTGGGACCTTAATGCACAAATGGGTGAATGCATCAAAAAAACCCAAAAAAAAACGGTCAAAGATGTGGAGCTGATTTGGGGCTGCCGCCCCCCCCAACAAACCACCCCCCTCACACACACACGCGCCACCACCATTTTCTCCAAAATCAACAGGGACGGGTCTGTCTGTCCTGTGTCTGTCTGTCTGTCTGTCTGTCTGTCTGTCCTGTGTCTGTCTGTCTGTCTGTCTGTCCGTCCTGTGTCTATCTGTCTGTCTGTCTGTCCTGTGTCTGTCTGTCTGTCTGTCTGTCCTGTGTCTGTCTGTCTGTCTGTCTGTCTGTCCTGTGTCTGTCTGTCTGTCTGTCTGTCCTGTGTCTATCTGTCTGTCTGTCTGTCCTGCGTCTATCTGTCTGTCTGTCTGTCCTGTGTCTGTCTGTCTGTCTGTCTGTCTGTCCTGTGTCTATCTGTCTGTCTGTCTGTCCTGTGTCTATCTGTCTGTCCTGTGTCTGTCTGTCTGTCTGTCCTGTGTCTGTCTGTCTGTTTCTCTGTCTGTCTGTCTGTGGCCACGCCGGCTGGAGGCAGCCGTGGACAAAGTTCAGAGGCTTGTTGCTGTTGGTTCTGCTGAGAAACGCCTCCCAGAAACACACGTGGTTTGTGCAACCTGCGTCCTTGTGCAAACTAACACTTTGGCATAGACAGGCTGGTGCCAGCAGGCCATAAAATGAGGGATAAGGAAGTGCCCTGCCCTTCTCAAGTGGGTTTCGCTATGCCATTTTCCAGTGCATCTCGGCTAACCACTGAGGTACAGAGCTGTATGTGGTGTGTACACAGTAGTGCAGTGCGGTTGCGTGGTGCGTACTCACTGTAATACTGTCGGTAGCAGGTACACAGTGGTCCAGTGCTGCATGTAAAACATACACGGCATAATGGCAGGGTCACAAGTGGGTCAGTGCTGTGCCAACATCCGTGCAGGTCACTGGCACATCACAACCGCGATGACACACAGCTAGCGGCTAATCAAGCTACCCAGCCGCAGCCCCTTTGAGTCCTGCAGGCTGCGTAAGAGGAAGGAAAAAACTGTGACCTGAGCTGTCAAGAGAACCAAGCACCTTGTCCGGCCTCATCCTGAGCACTGCCTTCTAGTTTCTACAACACTGTAATGCTGTATGTAGTGTGTTTACAGGGGTGCAGTGACGTATGTAATGTGTATACGGAGGTGCAGTGATGTATGTATCATGTATGCAGTGGTGTGGTAATGTATGTAGTGTATATACAGAGGCGCAGTACTTTATGTAGTGTGTATAAAGAGGTGCAGAGCTATATGTAGTGTGCATACAATAATGCAGTACTGGTTGTAGTGTGTACACAGAGATGCAGTGAAGTATGTAGTGTACACACACTTCAATGCTGTATGCTGTGTGTATAGAGAAATGCAGTGTTGTATTTAGTGTGTACACGCGCTAATGATGTATGTAGTGTGTATACAGAGATGCAGTTCTGTATGTAGCCTGCACACACTCTAATGATCTATGTAGTGTGTATACAGAGATGCAGTTCTGTATGTAGTGTGTACACACTCTAATGATGTATGTAGTGTGTATACAGAGATGCAGTTCTGTATGTAGCCTGCACACACCATAATACTGGATGAGTAATTTCAGCAGTAGTGAGTGCACTTACGGTAAAGAGTGTCTGACTAACCATCCTATTAGTAACACTGCTTAACGACAGCGAGGCTGACGAAGTGGGGGGATCAGGCCTTGTCTTTTTACACCCCCCCTCTGCCAGCCACTGAGCGATGATGCTGTCCCCATGACGACATGTAAAACAAACAGCGAGGGATTGTGCGTGGGTGAAAGCCCAGACCGCCAACCAGGGCGCCCAGCGGCATCTCAGGGAAGGTGCCTGAAGTCAGTGAAGCAGCCCACAGGCCTTATGAAATGGGGCAAAACCTCAGTGTGTAAACAAGAAAAGATAACATGGCTGGAAAATGAGTTGGAACTGGATAACAAATTAAAGTCCATTTCAATATTTACTGAAATGTGATGCTGTGTCAACACTGTTCATTTCTCCATACACCGTCTCATAAATGCGCTTGTGGCCTTGCTACCCTATACCAGTGAGTGGATTGGTTCAGGGATCTGTATCCTCTGCATCCTCCATGCCTTAGGCTGCTCCAAGTGAATTTCAGTGACTGTCGTTCCCAGCCATACTATGGCTGCGCAGCCTTTCACTGAGCCATTTTGTTGAAGCCTTACTTGTACCTGCTTTTGTTTTCCGGTGGGTCTGTAAAACCAACACAAGAAAAGCCAAAGTGGGCAAATGGAACAGACTGCCCTGAAGAGTTAATCATTCCCTTCATCACCATAAAGGGAGTAGCGGTAATTGTATTTTGAAAAAGCTTGTCATTCACTAAATACTGAACAGCAGTAAAAAAAACAATCTAAGCAAACTGAACCATAAAGCACTTGGCTCTATGTCAGCCATCTTTGCTTGTCTTTATCTGTACTTTGGGTATAATTAACAAACAGAAACAAGTTCTCACCTATTCACATGCAGTAATTTCTCTCAATTCAGTTCTCAGTGCCCCCCCCCCCCCAAAAAAAAAAAAAAAAACATCCAGGGCATGTTTAATGATCTTTATAATCAATTGATTGTGAGGTCCTTGAATACCTGACTGAAGCATGGGGGCGGTGGAACAGAACGGGCTGAGGGAGACCTGTGGAGCGGGCTGAGGGAGACCTGTGGAGCGGGCTGAGGGAGACCTGTAGAGCGGGCTGAGGGAGACCTGTGGAGCGGGCTGAGGACCTTTGGCTGTGCTTATAATTGTGAGGTGGACTTCTTCGCTGGGAAGTAGGTAGAATGCAGACATCATGTGAAAGATGGATGGACAGAACTTGAGGAGGGCATGACAAGGGTGTGAAATAACACTGAAGCATCAGCCCTTGTAAGGGTTAGGGTTAGGGTTAGGTTTAGGGTTAGGGTTAGGGTTAGGGTTAGGTTTAAGGTTAGGGTTTGTGTTAGGCTTAGGGACCCCCAGGAAATGCCATTTTTCTGAAGCGTTTTCTTCATTTTTACCTTCAGGCCTCCTGCATTTATGAGCCCTGCTTAACTAAAGTGACCTTGCTCTGTTGTAACTGAACGTCCTCTGAAAGTCTGTTTCTCTGAACAGGGAGCCTTGCCTTGCGTGGATCTGACTCTCCTTCTCGGCCTCCCTTCCATGACTCGGGGAGCAGCAGGGCGCTGAGGTGTGTACAGGTCCCACTCAGCAGCTGGCCCATGCACCTGCTTCCAGGGTCTGTTTCTTCCGTAAGCAAGCTCTGGGTGGCAAACCCTCCCTGGCTACTCAGTAACTAACTCCCAGTGGTGTTCCTTGACCTTTTCGGCATTTCTGGTGTCTGCCCCCCCCCCCCCTTCTGACCGAGTGCCCCCTGTTCTTTTACACCTGAGAACAGGGCTTTGTTTTTGCCTTCATACTTCTTTGCTTACAATTTTGAGTCTGGGTAAAAACCTCTAGAAAATAATTGATCGGCCTTATCGCTCTCTCTCTCTCTCTCTCTCTCTCTCTCTCTCTCTCCCAGGGAGGGGCTGTTTACATTAATGGCTAGGAAGTCACAGACTGTTCAGGGAAGCAGAAATTATGATGTAAACAATCCAGGGTGAATATGACTAGTTTGGGGAAACAGTGCTGCACTCCTAGCTATCGATGTATTTATATACTATTTTATGAATAATAAGCATCACATATCCTGTTTTATCCTTGGTCACGTTCTTTGTCTTCCTGTTTGTTTTTCTACTTTTTGTCCTTTGGTAATATTAATGTTATCGATCGATACATACATTAAATTTGCCCACTAGGCATTAAGGTATGAAATCTACGGAAGATTACAGAGAAGAAACTGGCGTAATTATTTCCAGGGCGTTATTAAGCAGATGAATGGACAATGCATGGACTTACTCATAGTCCAGAAAGAAATCCAGTCCATTTTGTGGAAGCTGCATCCTCTTTCTTCCTGAGCTCTCCCTCTCTTCAGGGTAGATGGACATTTTTTTGCTATGATGATTTTATGCGTCAAGAAGGCTCCTCATTCAAGCTAATTGTTGCAGTAGATCTAAAGATGTTTTCAGCTAATCATGTTTGTTACTTCTGGACATAATACACTATAATACACTATAATACACATCATAACCATTATCTTAAATACAATAGACCTGACGAATACATGAGACATATTTATTGAAATGCCATGAAAACATGTCCTGTCATTATTTTTAGGTTATTGTCATATTTTTCTAAAAAGCAAAAGGTAGGAATTGTGCACATGCTGTTTTTTTGTGAGTGTGTGTGTGGGTGTTCCTCCACGGATGTATAACTGTCAACACTTTGTTCTAATAGGTGCTGTTCCCCGGTGTCCCATTGCATCATGTCCGACACCAGAGGGAACAGCGGGGAACGGTACACTTACGTAACTCGCCTGTGTGACAGGTGGGGCAGGGGTGGGGATGTTCGGCGGCAGGCGAACTCCACCTCTGCAGGTATAGGTTGTCAGGACTCGGACAATGAGAGAAAAATACTGCGTCGTACAGAACGGCAGTAACACATGTAGCCATATTTCTGTACTGGTAATGACAGTATATGGATGTGCAAGATCTGCCCTAATCAGGGAAGTCGGACCTCAACATATACAGCTGACAAAACAGAGCAAGACCAGGGCAGAAGGGGATATGTGCAAAGTGATTAGGAGCCTGAAGGTTACAGGTTCGAGTCCCATTATTTGAGGTGCATAACCTGAGCAGCCCCAAGAAATAATCCACCTGCTTTGGACAAACACATCAGCGATGTCCAAACAACAATAGCAGTAGTAAGACTAAGGGTAGATCTGTGAAGGGTGTATAGCGATCGGACTATCAATAATACAGAAAATAAATAAAATATGATTAATCTGAAAGGAACGTGTGAACATGCTGACGGCTGAACAGCATGTGTGTGACCCGGAGTGTGAGCTTACAGAAAGGAATCCAGGTTAGTTCTCCCTGTTTTTTTTTTAACTAGCATGACATCATCAGTCAAAGTTTTTGGGAATTTGCTTCCCCACTGTGGTGGGTGGGTGGGTGGAAGAGACTATCAAGTACACAGACATGGGGAGCCGCCTTTTCCTGCATGTTTTGGTGACTCGGTTACCGGGAAGTCGTTTACAAGTGATGTCGCCCCCCCCCCTTCCCCACTTCAATTGAAGGACATTTCCTAACTGCCAAGTGGGAGGCTTCTGAAGAGGATTGGATTGTTCACCTAGAGATTGTGACTGTTGGACATCACCCCCCTTG
>JAODLC010000133.1:22888084-22898086 GCA_026781145.1 Hippopotamyrus pictus | reverse complement strand
CACCCTCAGACCTCCAGGCAGACAGACTGACGGACGTGATCCAGATGTCTGACACATTGGCCTGAAGGGGGCGTCCAGCCCCAGATGAATCCCTCATGTTAAATTCATTGTGGCGCCCTCCCCCATATGTCCCCCATATGCTGAACGTCGGCTCTGATGTTCTGTTGCTATTACCTCCAGCTAGAAGGGAACAAAAAGCATGGCGATGCGACTCTAGAGGGGGGGCCGCTCATGCTAACTGTGCGTATGCTAAGTCACTGGCAGCTGTTTGTGTGGGCACCGTCAAAACCTGCAGCACAGATTCCTGCTGTCTCCCATTCATAAAGTTAGAATCACTCAGTAGAGAATTGTGAGATAAACCCAGTGCATTAAGTATACATGTCCCATCAAGAACAAACTGCTGTCTGTCATGCCATGTACCTTACAGCCTGGGAATGCGAGTCGTTTTTATTGACATGTATCTCTCTGGGCAAACTTTGATCCTGGGTCTAAAAAAAATGTGCGTGACGTAATTGCGTCAGCAGGTGAGGGCTGTCCACCAAGCAGACCCCGCAGCGCTGATGCCTCCATTTCCGTTCGGTGCTTTTCTGCCCCACCTCACTAACTGGAATCCTTACTAACAGCTGGGATCATTTCCGACACGGAGCATAGCTTAGAAGAGGAAACTCCCAGTGCTGACTTCTCTAGAAGTTCTTGATAAATTTTGTCTTTTCAATATCTCATTGAAACAGATGTCCCATCACAAAGGAAAGAGTTTTTCTGTTGTTGTTTTTAATATGAGGCAGTATTTGAATGGTTTTCTTTCTTTTTTGCTCATTCAGCTTAAAATTTGTAAGTCCAGTCTCTCGGATGATAGTTGTGGTGTGGATGGGGTCAGTCCCCTCCCTGTTG
This sequence comes from Hippopotamyrus pictus, assembly GCA_026781145.1. Classification (NCBI taxonomy): domain Eukaryota; kingdom Metazoa; phylum Chordata; class Actinopteri; order Osteoglossiformes; family Mormyridae; genus Hippopotamyrus; species Hippopotamyrus pictus. The sequence continues at coordinate 22,897,195 of JAODLC010000133.1, read as the reverse complement.
GGACCAGCCCCTGGTCAGCTACTCCGCCCTCCCGCCCCCTTTCCCAACCCCTCCATTCCAAGCTCACTTCTGTCTGTCTTTTTAAGGAGCTTCCTGCGGTCACTGACATCATCACGTCAACCGGTGAAGCCGCGCTACAGTGGAACAGCCGGGGGCGGAGGTTGTGACGCGTGCAGAGGAGAAAAGTTCATGGCTGAGTTACTTTAATCGCAGGGCGATTTTGGACCGGAACAGCCCCGGTTTTTTCCGTCTTTCTTCTCTCGCATCGCGTGCCTATTAATGCCAGTCTGCGAGAGAGCGGAAGAGTTCTGCGCGAGTCTAACGTTGTGCCCCGCGTGTCGGTGCCTTCCGTGGAGCAGCGCACGAAAGAGCATGTTGTGCTGCCTGCTCCATCTGGCCCCGAAGAATAGAAGAGATGAGCTATAAATTATGAGCGGGGTATAGGGAAAGCACGCCGCGTACCCAGGCAAAGCAGCCTGCAGGAATTTGCGGCTACACAAATGCTCCTTTTGCAGTCGTGTGTTCCATCTTGACTCATTTCCCGACGGGAATTGGAAACGTGCTGTTGTGATCTCACAGATAAATAAAAGCATTGGTAATATACAACCTGATGTAACCTTAAGTATTATTACATGATGCAAGTTAAATTATTTGGCCATATTTCAGAAAATGGACTGTTACAAAAACAAGTGTCAGTGAAATGTTTTTATTTAGGAGTGGTAGAGACATAGTCATATTAAGAATGTACAGACTTGACATGATTAAGTAATATTACCAGTAACAATTCTGAATGAGAAAATTATTTCACAGTAAGTGGTTTGTTGTTTCTTATTCAAACCTTTGTTTTATTTTTGAAACACATGTATTTTTAAAGGAATTAGATTGAATTATGTATTCTTAATGCACTGGACAAACATAAAGCAACTTGGCCGAAAGCTGTAATCTTTGTTGCTATACTAACGGAGGATATCTGCAGTGCTAATCTAACACAGAGAGTGTTTATTTGACCCCAGTCGAGACTCAAATAAACATTTGGTGTTAACAGTTCTTGTTTAGTTGTGCGTGCAATAACCGTAGGGGGACCATATTTAGTAAAAGGATGTCAAGCAGTTGAGTTAACCTCAGAGCAAAGAGAAGAGAAATCTAGAGTTGTCATCATTATGGAGAAAGGGTGTCCCTGAAAGATGGTTGTATTTGCCGTGCGGGGTGGAAGCAGGTGACACTGAGCCTCCAAGGACTGGGTTTTTCAAATAAACTGAGGAAGTTTTTGGCCTTGTCGTATTACAGAGAACACAGTGTCACATTCACATGTATTTTATTTAGTAGACGCTTTTGTCCAAAGTGATGTGCAAATGAGACACACAGCACATTACAAACCTGCAGCTGTTGAGCAGACATCTGAGGTTTAACTTATGAAGTCATATATTGACATTACTGCTGCAAAACAGTGGATATGGATGGATATGACCAATGTTTGCAGAAACAAAAGCTGCCTTGCACATGGAAACAGAGCCTTGTGTTTTGCAAGCTTTTCAGTAATAGGGTTTCAGTTTAAGGAAGGTTTTCGCAAAAGTCCTAGAGATCACACCATCATATGTAATTAAGTTAAAATACATCAAGTGTATCATATTCTTACCTTTATTTTGTATTTCCCTGAACGAGACCCCAAGTGTATAAAATGCCACTCTTGTACTTAAGGTATGCCTACCCATATCTATATCTTGTTATGAGAGTGGAAATTGAAATACAGATATTTGTTCTGTGAATATTAAGGATATATAAAGGGCTTAATCTCAAACTAGAATTTAACTCAACAGTTAAAAGAAGTCATGCTTCGCCATATTTTTAAACGTCTAGACGAAGACCCAGATTAATTCCGCAATGACGTGTGTTATATCACGAAAACAACATCAGCAGCAGGTGTAGATCAGTCAGGAAGAAGTAGATGGGCGATAAAGAATATCATTCACAAAATTTGGCTTGTCATGCGTACAATTTACCAACTTGAAATTCATGACCCATCAATGAGGTAACAGCTGCTCCTAAGCAGAAGCGCTGGTCCCAGCAGCCTCCAGACTGCACTGTGTCTTTAAGATGCGTTAAGGGCGGAGTTTTGCCTTTTCACTGTGATCCCTCTATAAAGAGCATCGCAAAACTGTATCCCGAAGTGAATGAGTTTTGCGCAACACGGAGTTTGGAGTACAGCAGTAAAACTCAGCGCGCCTTTAATTGCACGTATTACCGGGGCTTGACAGAACTGACAGGAGACACTGAGTCGGCTAAAAATCGCGAAAGCCAAGGAAGAGTCTACGGCAACATGGGGGAGGCCGTGGGAATAGTGAGTGCGCATTAAATACTGTCCGCTTGTTTTAGGTGAGCATTGATAAAACGCGAATGTAAAGTCTGCTTTCTGTGTATATGTGTGATTTGATGACGACAGCCCAGTATGCTCTCGTTATATAGGTACCTGATTGCTTTAAGTATTTCCTTGCCATGTAATTGTGTATGGACGACTGTGACTACAAACGTTGCGCGAAGCTAAAACGTGTTATAGCTTACACGGATCGTTCGGATATCCCACGTTTTGTTCTTTTTTTATATCAACCAACTGTATTTTCATCGAAATATAAGTATCCGTTTCAAGACTTAAAGCATAAGCCGAATGCATGGTTTTATAGTAAAAATTGTGGATTTGCCTATTATAGTTATTTTTTTCTGTAACCGAGGCTGTTCGCGTGAATACGAGATTGATGACAGAAATATGTATTGATATTATAAACGTATGGTTATTTATGGCTTAAATGTAATCGTACAGAGATGTTGATGTGCTGTAAATGGACAATAATGGGCCCAAGTCGGTTATTCTGTTCTTCTATGCTGTGGCCTAATTTCAGGTCACTTTTAAAGGCAGCAGCTTTGGAGGGGGTAATTGTATCCGTTTTTAGGGGACATACCCTGCATAGGTCCGGTAAAACCTCCTCGGTCGGTGAGTCGGGTACAGCTGGTTGCCGGTTCGCGCCCCGCGGCGCAGGTACAGCGGGTCTGGCTGCTCGGAAACCGCTGTAGGGGCGAAAGAGCCGGGGTGTGTTTTGCTTCTCATCTTAATCAGACGTGCAAATCTGACATGGTACGTTTATTTTATTACCTGCTCCATGCGTGTACCATTTACATACACGGCTTAAATAATGTGGTTCAGAGATTATATGAATTTGTGTATAAATATATTGTGCTCTCGTCTCTGTAATACTTTAATTAAATACATGTACAGTTTTCATTCAGATTTACTAGCAGCCACGTGTGCCTGTCCAAAACTGTCATTTTAAGGCTAAATTTAGACGCAAATGCGATTTATGATAAATAGTAACCCTTTCCATTCAGTTATGGATATCTTACTGGTAGGCCCTTTTGTAATGCATAGGCTATTAAATTTGTACATGCGAAGCACTTCAAACATAAACGCTTTCACACACTGCAGGCTTAACGAAATGCATCGAGATTAAAGGCAGGTTTAAAGCATTTGCTATTAAAGATGCATATGTCGGCTGTCCGTAAATCTGGTCTCCCGGCTGGAGAACTGTGGTTCCCGGGCTCAGATCTGTTTTTGCACCTGTTGCGAAGGCAAAGACGGTTCCTTCCCCGGCTCTGGCCGACGTGGACACGGTCTGAGTTGAACAGACGGCTGACTCCGTGGGGATTTACTGTGCGCTAATCGCCGCAATGTGGCGTTTCCCTGGCCAAAGCATTCACGTTCACCCCATATGCGGACGGTTTCGTTCAATATTGGGTCTTCCAGCTCTGGCCCCTGGGGAGCCTGCCGCCTGGGTCTCCCAGAATTGGGGAATGCGAGAGTTTTTATGCACAAAGAGCCATTCATGAATAAAAGCGGCCCCATTTATGCGTATCCCCTTATTCATGCGCTGCTGGAATTAATGATTGGTTTCTTACATTTGAAGAAGGTCTCCTAGAATTGTAATAAAGTAGCAGATTTTATCGTTATCTTTGCTGCAGAGGGATATTGAGTCATTTTTTTAAGTATTGCAATCGAAGTTACAGTTCTCTGCCTTTTCTCTCTCTCCCGCTCTTTCACCAGAGGCCACCAAACAGTCTGCCATTGATTGCAGTGACAGGGCAGGGAACATTTCGTTCCTGGCTCGTGGAATCTTTCTTAAGCACCGAAAAGATGTGTGTGTGTGTGTGTGTGTGTGTGTGTGTGTGTGTCAGTGTACGATCGCGATCCTCAGCGTGACAGGAAAATGGATGTATATCCCTGCGGACTGTGTTGTCCCTAAACAAGTGCACATAAGTCTCTTTTTCTGGAGTGGTCATGGTAATGAACATGAACATAATTTGGTGTGTGTTTGTGTGTGTGTGTGGTTTTTGTCATGTCATAGTTAATGTGTGCTAAAGATACCGATATGTTTTATAAATGGAATAAATGTGTGAACAAATCATACTTGCATGTATAAAGTTTCAAATGCTGCTCATTCTGATATTGCTTGGCTTTGGAAACTGCCAGATAAACAGCTGGATGAGCTATCAAACTCACCCTGTATAGGTTGACTAACATTTGCATCAGCAGTAACACGGCTATCCTGGTCTTCACCCAGCAAATCGAGGCCTTTTACTTTTTAATGGAGATGCTAATAGATAAGTGACGGCATGCCCTCATGCCTCATGCAGGCACCGATAGTCCAACTTTAATAAGTGACAGGTGTAAGTCACTGACAGAGTTACACCGTTTCTGTACTCTCTGGAGAAGCTGTGGGGTAGCTTTCATACGTGATGGAAATCCTCAGGCTTCTTCAAGCTGTATGGGATGTTAATGCTGCTCGTATCAACTGGATCTTCTTAATGATGCCGGTTTCAATCTTAAAATGGCCATAAAGTTATGTAATGGTGATACCACGTCACTCGCTTCACAGCTGGGCCGTGGCTTCAAGGTCACATTTCAGATTTGGCCGAATTTGCAACAGATGACATTTGACGGCGAATTCCGGTTGCTTCTGTCTGGTTTAACCTGAGATGTTTCCAGCAAACCTGCACGGTTCACTTTGCTGTAATGAACACAGGCCCGCTGTATCCCCAGCAGGTTGATGTCACGGAGCCCTGTGTGTCACTCCAGCCTTTCTCTGAACCCTGCATCCCTTCTGCCCTCTAGGCATGCTGCTGGGTGCCAGATAGGAGAGCAGCCTCCCGTGGTTTGAACGTGACCTGAGCGCGGCTGGACGATGTCCACCGCGGGCCTTGCTGCACCGGAGATCCGCCTGCCCCCAGGGAGTCTCCATCTGCGGGACATGGCCGGGGCCAAAGCGTCCTGGAGTCAGCACCACGACTTGGACAAGTGAGCACCTCACGGCGCCTTTTAACTGCTCCCCGCCCCGGTCCCTTGGCCGCACTGAGTAGCACGCTGCCGGGGGTTCGCTAACTCGGCCGTTGTATGCTCTCGCAGTTTGTACTTCAGCCTGGACGCCACGGCGATGGAGTACAGCCTCCGAGTGCATCAGCTGAGTCCCGTTACAGCACCAGAGAGTGAGTACGACGCACACGCACGTGCGCGCACGCACACCCCTCTGTCCCTCGTCCCACATCCCCTACAGTGTGCACCCCACCTGGGTGTGTGTCTGCGAGTCAACAGAAGTGACGCTGTGTTATCTGTGCCACTGCCGGGCCCTTGTGAGTCCTGCCCTGCTCTAATTTTAGCCCCTGAAGAATTCCCCCCCCCCCTCCAGCGGCCTGAGGGCAGTTCCTCTAACCTGCTGAGGTGTATCTGTGCCCCCTCCCACGTGTGGCCCCTCACAGTCGCTACCACTCCAGTGTGACGTCGGCCAGCCAGACGGTCGATCTGTCCTTTAGGTCTCAGAGGTGTTCAAACTGAGACTAGGCTCAATGTTCACTGTCACCTGTTGCGCAGGGTCGTCTCATATAGTCTGACTTATGAGTCCTTTCTGCTTCTGCACAGGACAGCGCCCCCTCCCTCACAAACAACACAGCTCTGGGGCTCAGCGCCTGCTGTCCAGGAAGTCACACCCCCTGAAGATAATTCTGCCAGGCGGAGCGGAAGCACCCAGCCCCAGTGATGGCGATCAGGTGGTGCCCTCTTTCCAGCGCCTGTCGGTGTACGAGCGTACCCCCCCTCACACACCAGCGCGAGGCACTCGGCCGCTCCCGCCGCTCCCGGGGTCTGCGGGTCTGGACCAGGTTGTGGACAGTGAAGTAGAGTTTTTCACCAGTGCCGACGACAGCCGCTGCCTCGTACCAGAGGCGGGCCCCAAGTCCTCGGCCTTTCGGTACGGCGCACCGGGCCGTCGCAGCTACAGGGGATGCGGCCAGATCAACTATGCCTACTTTGATGGCCCCGGGGGGTCTTCCGTCCTGGAGCCCGAACTGGAACCCGCTCCAGAACCGGAGCAGCCGGCCATGCTGGGCGGACCAAAGCCCCAGCGACGCCTCCATCGTTCCCACTCGGGTCCGGCGGGCTCCTTCAACAAGTCAGCCTCACGGCTGTCCGGCCAACTGCGCGCTGCCCACCCCCAGGGCAAGCCGGAGGTGCCCCCCCGCGTGCCTCTGCCCCCACGCCCGTTCAAGTCCTCCGACTCCTGTCGACGTTGGTCGGCAGAAGTGTCTTCTGGGGGCTACAGCGACGATGACCGGCCCCCCAAGGTGCCTCCCCGTGAACCCTTGTCCAGTGGTGGATCTCGCACCCCCAGCCCCAAGAGCCTCCCCATGTACCTCAACGGCGTGATGCCTCCCACCCAGAGCTTTGCCCCCGACCCCAAATACGTGAGTCGGGCCCTGCAGAGACAGCACAGCGAGGGCTCCCCCTGCATCCTGCCCATCATGGAAAATGGCCGCAAGACCAGCACCACACACTACTTCCTCCTGCCCCAGCGGCCCGCCTACCTGGATAAGCTGGAGAAGTTCCTCAGGGAGACGGACAGCGACGCCGTCCACGATGGGGCCTCTGGCCTGGAAGGTGACTGTCTGGCCAAAACTAAGCTGCCCTTGGACTTTGTGTGAATGTGCTGTCAATCCGATCAGAGTGCGATGGGGGCGATCGTCTACCAGTGACGCAGCAGCGCCCCCTGGGTTCATTTGACGGGCTGCTCGCTCGCCGCTCTCGTCCCGGGGTTCAAAAAGCGAGCGGCAGACTGGCCTGCTGCGGATTTCTTTGTTCGTATCGAAACTGTCTCATTTTGATCCACTGTCTTTAGTACATCTACTCAACACTGTCTTTAGTACATCTACTCAACACTGTCTTTAGTACATCTACTCAACACTGTCTTTTGTGGAATATTATTGACTAAGAATTATTTTTGATAATATTACTGTAACTTGTCAATATTATTATTATTATTATTATTACTATATAGGACATGATAGTGTCTTGGTATGAGCTGGTCTTGTACCTCCTATAATTCAGTGTTTTTTGTTTGTATTTTTTTCTCTCAACATGATGCAGAAAGCTACAGACTATAGGTGCATGTTGCTGTTATTTTCAGACGTGACCCAAGATGGGATAGAGCATCAATTAAAAAAAAAAAAAAATGATGTGGTTGTAGAGACTGTGCAGAGACCAAGATTTCTGAGAAGGATTATGAAGGATTTTTTGGCATTTTTCCCTGTTGGTTGCACATGTCCTTGGAAACGTAGCATCCGTTTGGAAGTCCTTTTGGAGAGCTGATCTTTTTGTGATTTTAAAACGACTTCATTGTAGTTTCCCCCCAGAGCTGTTTAGCCATGCGTCATCTCCTCTTTACAGAAGAGTGTATGTATGCATGCAGGCGTGCGTGCGTGCATGCGTGCGAGTGCGTGCAAGGTATCGTGAGAATGTTGCAGTGTATTGGTGTGAGGCACGGAAGGACAGTGAGTTTGTGTGTCTCTCGGTGCTTGTCCTGGGCAGAAGTCACGGGGTGTCTGTCTACGTGCGTAAATGTAGTCACTGGTGTTTTGTGTTTGCACCCCTCTGGTGTTAGAAAGCACAATAGCACACCCCAACATTTTAAAAATGAAGGAGGATTTCCACAGTTCATCTGGCTTCTGATCAGTGAAAACTACCTTTTTTGAATGTGAAACTGTTGTATGTTGTTTTGGTCTAGCTGTCAGAAATGGGACTCTAGTTTTGTCCCAAATAGATCTCATCTTAAGAATCCCTTAATTGCTATTTATTCAAAGTGCTGTTTTATTCTTTTTCATGGTTTGGTATTAACTAAAACCTTGGGAGGTGAATTTTCAGACAGTCCCTGAGCAGATTGCTCAGACCAGGCCCAACCAGTTTTACCCCACAGCGCAGACAGCCAACAAACACCTTCCATCCCACACCTAATCTCTATCTCTATTTGTTCACGTTGTCCTGAAGTGAAGGGATCAACAACCTTGGTCCAATGATTGGGTCAGTTACAGGCCAAAGATAAACACACCAAAATCTACCCTACTTTACCCCCAAGGCTGCTTACACAAACTTGCAAATATGTTTTTTGTTGGTTTTTGGGTTAAGTGTGGTGACATTGGTATCTAATGCAGGACGCCCATGCAGAGAGCTAAAGCTAGACCAGCTTATGTCTGAAGAATTGCAGCCTGCTTCTCTGGTCCATATCGTGACTTTGAGGAGCCTTCAATTCACTTTCAGGGTATCTGTTTTCACAGGTCTTTCAAAGAAGACTTCACATAATACTTGGTTCTGATCTGCCAAAGCTCTTGCTTGCTTGGTTGAAGATCGTTCTGTTGGGAGGGCAGCTTTGAGACACATCCCTGGCTATATGGTTCTGTTTGGTCCTTGCAGCTGCTCTCGTATTGGAATATTCTAGAAACCAAAACTCACTGAGGTCTGTTGAGACACTGCAGGACAGCTTGCCATGCTTAATCACACCTTTCTGCCGAACAACGCCGTAGATAGTATAACCTGGATTTGAAAGATGTTACATTGGATTTTAAGTTTTGTGTTATGGAGGTCTTGAACACACCAGTGGGGTGTAAATTTAGAATGTATTTTTTTTTTAACACATGCATCCTGACATGCACCATATCATAAAAAGATCACTCACTGTGCAAATACCATATGTAATTTTTTTTTTGTCAGAATACCAGAAAACTGTTTACATTAGAAAACTAATA
>JAODLC010000133.1:22870128-22881009 GCA_026781145.1 Hippopotamyrus pictus | reverse complement strand
GGTGTTTCTGATGTAGAGACCACAGGTTCATCCGTTTCACCTTCTGTGGTCGTCTCTGTTCTTTCTGTTGAAACCTGCTCATTAGTCATGGTGATTTCAGGTGCACTTGTTTCCAAGCGGAAAGGTGATGTCAGTGACTCTCTAGCAATCACAGAGTTTGGCATTGAAAATAGTGTGGAATCACTGATTGCTTGGGGAGAAGATGAAATTGGTTCTTGTGGACTTTCTGATGATCCTTCTGGTGTACTCATAGCGTTATTTGTCAAAGTTGATTCTGTGATTGAACCTATGTTTGAATTTGGTAGTGGTGTCATATTTGGTGTTTCTGATGTAGAAACCACAGGTTCTTCCGTTTCACCTTCTGTGGTCGTCTCTGTTCTTTCTGCTGAAACCTGTTCGTTAGCCATGGTAATTTCAGGTGCACTTGTTTCCAAGTGGAAAGGTGACATCAGTGACTCTCTAGTAATCACAGAGTTTAGCATCGAAAATATTGTGGAATCACTGATTGCTTGGGGAGAAGATGTAGTAGGTTCTCGTGGACTTTCTGATGATCCTTCTGGTGTACTCATAGCATTATTTGTCAAAGTTGATTCCGTGATTGAACCTATGTTTGAATTTGGTAGTGATGTCATGTTTGGTGTTTCTGATGTAGAGACCACTGGTTCTTCCTTTTCACCTTCTGGGGTCATCTCTGTTCTTTCTTTTGAAACCTCATCGTTAGTCATCTCAATTTCAGGCGAATTTGTTTCCACGCTGAAATGTGACATCAGTGACTCTCTAGTAATCGCAGAATTTGGCATTGAAAATAGTGTGGAATCACTGATTGCTTGGGGAGAAGATGTTGCTGTAATTTGACTTCTTTCTAGGTCAGAAACTGTAGAAGTTTCTTGGGATATTACACTTGATTCTTCTAATGTACTCAGAGTGTAAGATGAATAAATTGACTCTTTGTTTGCTCCTATTGTTGAGTTTGGGAACAATGCCACATTTTGTATTCTTGCTGTAGAAAATGCAATTCCTTGTGTTTCACTTTCTTTAGTCTTCACTGTTGTTTCTGCAGAAAAATGTTTATTCGTTATTCATTGTAATCGGATTTGTTTCCAAGGTGATTTTGTGATTTGTGTGATTGTTTACTAATCACGAAGTATGACATTGATAGCAGGAAAGCTACCCACTAAGACAATGTTGTTTTTTTCTGTACTGTTTGGTGCACACATAGTATAGTCTGTTTGTGTAACAAACACTGTACGATTATTCAGTTGCAATGTCTGTTATACCGTTTTGCTAAGGTGTACTTAAATGCAGCTTAGAACTGCGCATTGCCGTGGTGGCTTGATGGTTAGCGAAGTGCACTTGTAATCGAAAGATTGCAGGTTCGAATCCCCGACCGGCAAGGTACCACTGAGGTACCCTGAGCTGGGTACTGTCCCCAAGCCCTGCTCCCCAGGCACTGAATCAGCTGCCCCCTGCTATGTCACAAAAGTATATAGGAAATGGTCACATACGGGTTAAATGCAGAGGACACATTTCATTGTTGCGCACTGTGTGCTATGGTGTGTTAACAATGACCACTGATCACCAAATTCTAAGTGTTCTATTAATGCATTATAAAGACTTTTTGAAGGTGTAGTTAATGCATAATGTTAATTGTTTAGTACTTTTTTTGCTGAATATTTTCTCTTGGCATTTTCATTATTTTCTGACTGTCATGGCTTACACAGTTTCCCTGCATTTTGTGAATCTTCTTCCACCAGCCAAACACGTGCACTTAAGCTAATCAAAGTCTCATTGTCCATTGGTTATACAGTTGCACATGTGAGTGTTGGTGTTTATGTGTGCTGCAAATCCACAAGCATCCTACCCAGGGTGTACTTAATCCTTCTGTCCCATCCATTTGCCTGATCAGAATAAGCAACTATAAAATAGATGGATGCCCATATTTTAGCAGCACTGTGTAGCAGATATAAAGATCCGTAGTGTTTTATTTAAAAGTTTTTCTATTGGTCTCTGGGCCCAGTGGATCTTGCGGTCATGCTTATCCAAGGAGTAGCGTTGGGGGGCGGGTCTCGCACAGTGAGATGCGAGGCGAACGAGAGCGCGGGGTTTTGTCAGAAGACAGTTGAGTAATGGTGGATGGGTGTGGTGGATGGGTGTGGTGGGAACAGAGTCGCGTGAAGTTTCCAAAAAGGAATCATGGATGTTATACTTCGAACCTGAGCGACCCGGATTTGTTTTCGGAAGGACGAAAATCTGCATTTTTTTGAGTTGAGAGTTATCGAAGGCTGAGCCGTCTCAGGCGGAGAGTGTGGTGAGCAGTCCGGTGTGCGTGTGCTGGGTGCCATTTTGATCTGCAGCGGAGGACGGCGACACAGTGTGGCTGTTTGAATGTGGTCGATGACAGCGGGTGTGACGAGCGGTATTTTCGGGAGTTCGAGTCGTATCTTGGCATCGAGTGGAAGTGGAGCAGCACAGGAATATCGTGTAGGAGGGCATTCAAATTAGTGATGGGCGAATGAAGCTTCATGAACCATTTTCTGTATTTTTTTACCTCATTAGATGGTGCTCTTGGCTTGCTTTGGGGCATGCTTTGAGCCCTTTTTTGAACAGACAGCACCATCTAGTGGAGTCAAAAAGTACAGAAAATGGTTCATAAGTATCATTTTGCCCATCATTTATTCAAATTAGCAGTGCTGAAGTGGAGGCTGCATACGCCATTTTTGAGAGCCAGGACCCCAGAGCTGTGTTACGCGGGCAGATCAACTGGTAAACCTGCTCCTTCTGCTTACCCTTTCACCCGGGTAAAGGACTCGATAAGATTGCAGGTTTGGACAATTGCATGGATAAAGTGTGTGTTGAATGTAGTTCTTAAGTGCAGTCGAACGGTAATTTAAAGTGTTGGTTTAATGTCATTTATGTACTGGATTTTGAATAAGTAAACAACGATCGGTATTGTGCTATGTTTTGCTGAGGTATTGTAACCCTGAGATGTTTTCCTTCTTGAGTTAAACCTGGTTTTTCTGTTATTGTTGGTGATGGGACAAATTGTGTTGAATTGCAAAAAAGGGTATGTTTGAGTTATTTAATTTCTTTTGAGTTATTGTGGCCTAATTCAGCCTTGCGGTCCGAAGTATTTTCTTTTATGCCGTGCGTTTTATTTATAGCCTACTGTTTAAGGTTGGAGGACAATGGAAAGACAAGCGTCCTTTCCGTTTACAATAAATTGCTCATTTATGTGTTTATTTTGTGTTTACGGTGATTTATGCGTTAGAACGTCGTGTGACTATCTGGGGGTAGGGGCGTCCCACCTGACATGCTGGGTCTTGGGAGTGCAGGGCTGTGGGCAGGTTATATCGATACCCGGCCAAAAGCGTATAAACTTCAGGGTGCCACCGTGTCCATTTTGTCCCCTGAACCTGCCTTCCAGCACCCTCCCGCAGCAGGTCGGGCGAAACATATTTGCACACGCAAATACTGGCACTAAAAGAACTTGAGGTTGGTGGACTGAGGTCCTCTCACTGCTTAGTCTCCCTGGACAGAATAACAGCCACTTTCCCCTACCAAGGCGGGGGGTTCATTGTCAGTTCATTTAGCGTACGAAGTAATTTTTCTGGTTTCTTCCTACTTCTTCCTTTCCTGGCCACTTTTGTGTACTTGATCCATATTCCTGGCAATGCTCTTAGTCACATCGTAAGATCTTTCAAAAGCAGTTTAATCTATGTTACACTGACAGTTAAAACTTAAAAACAACTTCAGAAAAATCCCACCCAGATAAGGGTGACATGGTAGCCCAGGGTTTAGTGCTGCTGTTTCCCAGCACGAAGGTCCTGGGTTCAATTCCCAGTCATTTCTGTGTGGAGTTTGCATGCTCTCCTTTTTGCCAAGAGCTCTGGGTTCTTCCCACAGTCCAAAAGCATGCAGGGCAGGTTGATTGGTGAGTCTAAATTGGTTGTGTGTGTTGGTTCCTGCCTGTGCCCCTTGTTCCTGGGATAGACTCCAGTGACCTCAGTTGGGATTAAGTGGTGATGGATGGATGGTCTCCTAATTAATCCCTTGTATTGCAACTGACATGCCTCTGCATTTTTTTTCAGATTTTTGAAGCGTAAATTGATAACTAAATCAGGTAGACCAACATTTGTAATATATGTAGATTAACCAATCAATCCTTATTTGCTTTGGACATCATTAAATGCATATATTGTTTCCTCTTAATTTTTATAGTGTCTCAGGATCAATATATGAAAAATTATCAGAAATCACTACAGTCACAACAAGTTTTGAATAAAATTTTGCCCTCCATTTAAACAAATATCCACCCTCTGAAAATCCATTCAAAGTGGAGACTTAGCACACATTTGTGAGACTAACCACTTCTCCTATACAAGGTTGCAGGGAGTCCGGACCCTATCTCTGTTCAAGGCAGGGAACATCCCAGGATGGGGCACCAACCTATCACAGGGCACACTCATACATGCACACCTATGGGCAATTTGGTAACTCCAATTAACCTCAGCATGTTTTTGGACTGTGGGGGGGACACTGGATTACCTGTGGGAAACCCCATGATGACATGCAGGAAACATACTGACTCCACAAACATGGCACCCTGCCAGAGACTTGAACTCAGATCCCAGAAGTGTGAGGTGATGGCGCTAACCACTGCACCACCATGACCGGGGGAGGGGGGCATGGTGGCGCCTATGAGGCGGGGGGGCCTTGTATCATAGAAAGTGGTGATGGTGTCAACACCATGATGAATTCAGGTAGACAATTTTTACCACAGATGTGATATCTACAAATACAGCCTATGTAGTTTCTTTTCTTAATCAAAATGTTTTGCCATGGGCACGTTTGTCCATGTACATACAGGTTGACGATCCCTGGTGACAGGTCCCTTCATTCACCTGTGTTTCTCTCATTGGTTAATTAAGCACAATACCACAATAAAGTCCTTGTTCTGTCCTCCTGTCCCTGTAGATCCATTCACAGTTCGGACCAAAGCAAATGTTATCAGTTTGTGCTATTTATGATTCAGGCATCAAACATGTTTACTGGAAACTTGACAATGTAATGACCTCAGAGCTAAAGTGTCACTTATAAAATTATTATTAACTAGACAAGCGACATATTTCAATGAAAGAGATAAGGTTGTCATGGAGGTACTTTTGATGAGGCAGACTCAGCCCACTGCAGGGCACACTAAAGGCAGTATAGACGTCCCAATTTGCCTAACTGCATGATTTTGAAGTGTGCATAAGAAACCCATTGGACACAGGAAGCCCATGTAAAGTGCGCACTAAGACCAGCATGAGTGGGAATTGAATAAAACATTTTCAATCATTTGTTATAAATAGTAAAAATTCTCATGTAATTCAGTTGCAACTCCTGTGTATTTAGTATGAGATTATTTCCAGACAAATATAATTTATATAACATATACAGGTTGTATCTTTTCATGTTTGTGGCAGCTGAGAATATCACACATTTTATATAAGTTATTATACTCAGAAATAAGTTACTATAGAGCATAATCAGTAGATTGTGTCATAAACAAACTTGTTGCTTGACTACAAGTCATAGACAAAATGAGTACTTACCAGTCTCACACAGCACACATATGGTGACAGTTAATAAGACAAACAGTGAACGGGTTCCTAGGAACCACAGATTAATGGACATCCTGTATCCCACCAGGGCTTCCATAGCGTCTCAGAATCCAGCAGTCTAATTATAGCTTACAAAAGCTGCGCACATTAAATACAAAGCAAAGTAAAATCTATGAAAACTTTTGATATCCCCAAAATCCTAGGAAGTCGAAGTGGGACCTCTTTCCTGCAGGGCTCAGAGGGCACGTATGGCCGGGGGAAGCTGGCTCTGTCTGCTTCTAGCGGCATGAGGGAGGGAGCGCGAGGGCACACCTTTTGTAAACTCGATGATCAGCATCAGGTTGCCCTCTTCCTAAGTCTGCTTTTCCGCTTACATGCATGGCTCTTTTGGTAACTTGATCTTTGCTTTTGTGTTTTTTTTTTAATCTCTGAAAAAAATATCTGTGAATAATCTTAAGAGCTTCGATTGCGAAATTACACTTTGTAACAGTACAAGCACTGTAGACGTTTTTGCCTTACACCATTTATGGTTTGGTTGAAGCATAAGGATTCTGTAGATGTTGATAAAGGCATGGCGCATGGATGTTGTTTCTCTCTGTTTCCCCTTGCTGGTCAAGGCAGAAGTTGACAGAGGGTCACATAATAGTCGGACACATTAACTGAAACCCGAAAGAGGGACCTGGACTTTGGAAACTTAGGCTGAGAAATAGCATCAAAATAGGAACTAAAGGTGCTAAACAGGAATTAAAACCAACACAGTAAACTGAACAAACAACAAATAAAATCTACTGTGCTCCCTCTCCCCACCAATTGCCCCTGCTTTTCTGACCAACTTCCTCTTACATCATCTGACGTATTTTTCCATCTGAGGCAGCTATTCAAACCAGCCAGTTCGCCAGCCACTCTCTGTTAATCCCAGTGAACCCACTCCCCGGCTTAAGCTGTGTCATAGTAGGTAGCAAGAAATTTCACTTGTAGGGGACAATTGGCTCCATTTGGCTGGTGATGCTGGTGTCAGGTAACATGATTCAGCCTCCTGGTATGTGATTCATTTGCAAGTTGTCACAGCTACTGATTGGACCAACACACTAATTCTAACAGACCTTAACAGCTTTAATATACATTTGTAACAAACATTATATAATTATACAGTTATAATGATTGTTATTATCATGTAATGCTTGTTTTTAATGTATATTAAAGTTGTTAAGGTATGTTACAATGATATGGTATACTTACATGCTGCTTATGAATGAATTATGAATTTTTATTATTATTATTATTATGTATAGCAATTTGTGTTGCATGGTGTTTATAGGAAAAGTACTATTTAAATAAAGTCTGATTGATTAATTGATTTATTTATAAATGCATTATGAAGGTGCACTGAATGTTCTGTGCTGCTCTGAGCATGTCATCACATCTAGTTCACCATCTCTCATTCAAGCTCCTCTATCTCCCTATAGATCAGGGCTGTCACACTGCAGTCCTGGGGGGCCGGAGCCCTGTGTAGCTTAGTTCTTTCCCTGTTCCAGCAGAAATGATTCAGCTCTAGAGCTGTGTGGTAATTAGCACAAGGAGTTGAATCAGGTGTGTTAAATGAGGGGAAACCTAAAAATGTGCAGGGCTCTGGCCCCCCAGGACTGGAGTTGGGCACCCCTGCTATAGATCATTCCCAGCGAGACTTGCTAATTTGTTAAAATAAATACAATAGCTAGGAAGAGAATGCAGGCCCTTCAGAGACTTATCTCAAAATATAACCACAGAATAGGAACTAATGTTCCTAAACAGGAAATAAAATCAACACGGTGAATGCAAGAAAAAACTGAAATCAATAACAATCGTGAAATTCTCACCAAGCACCCTACTGCCTTGGCCTTCCTTCCAGAATTGTTACAGCCCCCCTGATGTATTTGTGTCATATTACGGGACTTGCTTAACCAGTTAGTTGCTCACGTTTCATGAGTTGGCTGCAAAGTGCTTCTTAGCTGTAACAAATGGACCTTTTGTTTGTAAACATGTAAAATATCTAAGTTCCTAGTTGGAAATTTCAACTGGAACGCCCCCTGAAGTCAGAATTCCGACTCGTAAATTTGGACGGACCACTGCAACCCCAACCTCAGAATCCAAGATAGCTGTGCCCTTTAGCAACCGAAGTAAAAGCTGTAGTTATATACTGTTTATTAGCACTTGTGTCTTATTTGTGTTTTATTAAATCAGTCGTACACACGGTGCTGTCCGACTGCTATCTGTGGACATATGTTGCTATGGCATTTGTATTGAAAATACCGTGCAATGTGTTATCAACTGATATTGCTAACAATGGTTAACAATTCATGAATATGGTTAGAGTTGGGGTCTGTTTCAGAAATAGGATTTCTTGCTTAGCCAGATAACTTGTTGGATTTAAGGTAGCCTGGGCTAAATGCAATTGAACAAAAATAAAGGCCATTTAAAATGGGGTACCTTAAATCCAATAATTTGTCCAGCTAAGCAAGAAATCTTGCTTTTTGAAGCAGGTTCCTAGTATTGCTAAATGACTTTCCAACTTGTACTGTAATGAGGTTAACTTGGATGTGACGTCATTCTCAGCGCTGACTTCCGAAATGGAGCACAGCATTATATCACCGCCAAAGAAAATATGTAATTGGATATTAACTATGAGTGAGATCCAAATACGAGAAGTGGTGAAAGAAATGCCTACCTCAGCGAAAAGAATTGACTGTTGATTATATTTTAATTGTATGATATCAATACTAAGGAACAAAAGGAATCATAAGTAGTGTCAAAATCTAGAATGCCCAGTGTTTAAAATAACTTTCGTGTTCAAAGGTGGGATCATTTCAAAACTGGTAGCATACATTGGGGGCCGCCATAAACTCCTCTGTAAACACTTCTGGTTTATTTGCTCGATTACTCCAGATTGCCATTGTTACGTTTTGGTTAATTGTGTGTACATTCGGTGGAAAAGGGAAGAAATGTACAGGAATTGATAAGATGCACTTAACACGCGATAACAGCTTGATACAGTACCAATAAGTGGATTACATTAACTTATCTTTGTCGGTCAAACAAATAAAAAGCATTTTGAAGTTTTGGAACAGTTACCATTTGTCTGACTTCAGCATGAAAGTGATAAATGTGAAAAGAATAACTTTCTATAGCTTGATGATGTTAAGAATTCTTGAAGACCAATGCGAATACCAAATGTCAAGCGCTTGAGGTACAATGAGCAGAACTTGTGTTAGACTGGCACACCTTATCTGTTTCATCTGGAAGTGCTCAGTAACAGAAGTATACAGGCTTCGTGTACGATAAATTCTTTGAGAAAGAGAATAGAAAAAAAGGGTTCAAGCTCATAACCAAGAAGAGGCGTAAGCGACGGACAGCATGTCAGGCCGACGCGATCGCTCCAGTGGCCCTGCTTACAGGACTTTTTGCTGGGCTCTCACTCTCTTCCAGTTCCTCTATGTCACTCCTAATCAGTTCTCATGTGTTCCACCTGTGTAGCTCCTTATTTAAGTTGGAGTCCCTATTTAAGATTGAGTCTTCCCTTTGTCTGTGTCGACCACTGGGTTTCCTTTGGTAAACCCCGGTACGTCTTTACTCTTGTCCTAGCCCTCTCTGCTCCACAGGCTTATCCATTGGTTACTATATGTCTGTCTTATGTTCTTGTTCAGGGCAGTGCCTAGTGGTTCTGTTTTATTACTTGATTAAAACTCCCCCCTTTGCACTTGGGCTCTATCACCTGGGATTCCTACTCACTGCTCCTGTGTATGGCGCGTTAGAATGCTAGAGCATTAACTTGTGGATGTACTAACCGTTTCCCTCAGAGATGAGGTTTTGACTGGCAGCCAGGAACTGCTGGAACTGAGCGGGTTCACCAGCAGGAGTTGATCTTGGCTCAACAGCAAGACACACTGTAGAACGTTAGCAATTCCATTAACAAAGTTAGTGGAAAGTAGTTAACAAAGTATGAGGGACATTTAGCCCCATCCAGCCCACACCATCAGATATTCCTGTGGCAGTGCCAAGCCCAGCCCCCACTGTATCCATCCATCAAACTCCATCCATCACCCTGCCGGAATGCTATGATGGGTGTGCCAAAGCATGCAGGTACTTCCTGCTCCAGCTTAACCTCGATATTGTCCATCAGCCCTCACGCTGGACCGGTCCCAGGTCGCTGATGCTATCTTGCATCTGTTGAGGTGGGCACTCAAGTGGCCAATGGTGGTCTGGGGACATGACAGTGAGACAGTGTCCAGGTATAGTGGCTTTGTTTGGCCTTGCGACAGACGTGATTATTCTGCCGAGGTTGGGGCTCGATCTGGAAACCTTCTGATTCCAGGCACAAGGGCTGCCCATCCCGGCTGCTCAGCACCCTCAGGCATCCACCAGCCCTGCACTTGCATCCCGTCTCCTAGAATTCTCGCTTTCCAAATCCATGCACATGATGACACAGTATCACTACCTGTATGAGACACATAGGTGTCACACTATAATATTGGCATGAAACAGCATAGAACACAACAAGCTTTTTAAAATGTACTGTGTTTCAGGGACAATTTGGACAAACTGGATGGACTCAGATGGGTAAAGGCTTTTATTCTTGCTTGTGAACATATGAACATATGTGTATTTGAACTGGGTGTTTTAATGAATTACGATTCAGATTTAGGGTTAGACCCGATATGACATTTTTCAACTTCCCCCCCTGCTGTATCTTAATGGTCATTCCCCTTGTGGTTAAAGGGTTAAATTACAACAAAATGAAGTGTCTTTGATGTCTACACTACCAGCTTAATGCCTTCAGATTCCACATAGCACATAAAATGATAGTTTTATTGTCATATGCACAGAAAACAAGCAGTTTCACTGTACAATGAAATCCTGACTTTGCACATCCTCCTTTCACCTCAGGAAGTAGAATAAGAATGTAAATTAACATAAATATGCAACGAAGTCTACAGGCAGCAGCAGTAATATCAAATAGTAAGGTGTCTCTGTGCGTTTTCAGAGGTAGAAGTGGTTGGTTTTGTTAATACTGCAAAGTCATTCACAAGCCTGATTGTTTGTGGGTAGTAACTGTTTAACAGTCTTGTTGTCTGGGTCTGCGGCACGTCCCTGAGGGTAGAAGTGTGAACAGGCTGTGCTGGGGGTCATCGGCGGAGCGGGGGGGGGTGGCTTACTGGGCTTAAGCTCGGGTTGTTGTTTCAGAAGCCCAGGGTCTTTTGGAGTGTAATTTGTTTCATAGTTAGATGCCTGACTGACAACTGTA
>JAODLC010000133.1:22851450-22870072 GCA_026781145.1 Hippopotamyrus pictus | reverse complement strand
TTCAGGTCCAGAAAGTAAAAGTCCAAACCAGGATTTTGTTTCAACCAACCAGTTGAGTATAAAGAGTCACAGTCACATTGTACTCAACTGGTTGGTTAAAACAAAATCCTGGTTTGGATTTTTACTTTCTGGACCTGAAATGTCCAACTCTGCTTGCAGTAGGGAGAATGCTGCTCCTGCGAAGGACTCCGCACTTTTAATCACCAGCTGGAGAGCTTTCCTGTCCTGGGCAGACTGTACTTTCTGCTCATACTTTCACTTAGGTGTGTCCCAGTTGACCCAGATTATACACAGAGCAAAACAGCCAGAGATCTGACAACAGCTCCTGGAATAAGCAGGAAATAGAGTCACATTCTGACTCAATGTTTGCACCTAATATGCAGTCTGTTCTTATGAAAATGGGATTGTTTGTTTTTAAAAAAGAGACTAATTGTTTTTTAACGTCAGCAGCAAACCTATAGACCAAACAAGAGGTTGATTGATGACTATGTATTTAAATCCCCTGCAAAATTAAATATCAGAACTTCGCTTTTATGCCGATGGTAATGATTAGCTTAAGTCAAGTTATGTATCTAAGAGACATATAACAAAAAAAATCCACAAGCGTGACCTGATGTTAGCAATGTTTTCTGGGGGAGACTTTGGGCTCAGCAGGACGTGTAAGTGCAAAAGGAACCTCGCATACATGTCAGCCGAGCCAGATTGAAAACAACAAGATGGGTTAATTAAAAACTGTACAATTAGGTGAAAACAGTGAGTCATGAAAAAAAGAGGTCCTGTCTCCATATATGGTTTGACTCCAATAACTGGGGAAAAGGGGGGGGGGGTAAAGCATGCAGTTCTGTTTAATTCTATCAGGTCCAGTCTGCTGCATGTCAGCATATTATCCTTGTTTGGTTTGGCTGCAGGACCAGTTTAGCCCAGTTGGCAACATGGACTAAAACGCGAGTCTCCCAGGTAAAACAAGGAGACTTGACACCTACGAGTTCATGACTAGTGGCACTTTTATTAATACTGGCGTGAGAGACACCCAGCATGCACAGGAGCGGCTTGATGTGTTTGGGATGTCTATTTGCACATGGATGAAAACAGTCACACGACATCTATTCTGCTATTTACGCCTCCTCATTCCCCACCCACTGGCTCCACAAAAAATGTAAACATTGTTTTACATGCATGATTGCTGATGGAAATAGCATCTGCCTAATGTGTGAGTACATCTGAAACATTGTGCTTTCCAGATCCGAAATTGATTCCGGTATTGAAAGCAGGTCACTGAGATACTGAGAAATGTTTAGACATTAATCACACCTGGGGTATAAAACCACTCAGGTTGAACCGGCTGTTTGAAAATCAGAGCAATTCCTGCTGCAGCATGTTAAAACTTCCTTATGTCTTACCAGAAGCATTGCAAAAGCTATTGTTTGGGAATTACATGAAATTATTTTTTAAAAAAACTTGGATTACCTATTGGTACAAGGATTGCTTCAGTGAACAGATCCAAATAGACAAAAGGTGTATCATGCTAGATTTTAAACAGAAAGTTTGTTTCAATGACTAATATTGACATATAAGTACCAACTGTTGAAAATAAGTAATCCATTAATTGTTGTTAAATATAAAAAAAAAAAAAAAAAAAAGGTGGCCCTCAATCAATACTGCTGTAACAACACTAGAAAATGACTCAAGGGCAGGTGTAAGGAGAACAAAAAGGGGTTTTATTAAACCAAAACAGGAGCAGGGAAACAAACAGGACTACAAGGGGGTCAACACGGGAAGAATAGAACTGGGAAAATCACAGGTAACAGGAGGACTGACATTAATGACTGGACTGGAGATCACAGGACTGGGAAGCACCTACACACGACTAATGAGGGGCTGATACAATGCAGGCGTGGATGGCCAGCACAGTAGGATTTGAGATAACAAGCAAGACACAACTGGGGAGAACTAGGGGGGATCCGGAGAACTAGCAGTGACCATTGCTAGTCATACTATGGAAGGACAGGACAGGTTGCAAAAGAGTGTCCCCCCTCCAAAAAAAAAAAATCATGCACTCCGTGCACGGGAGACACCACCACCACGACCAGGACTGGACAGATGGGACCAAAGACGATACAGACTAGGGCCAGGACAACAAAACCCCACAGCAAGGAGTCACACAGGCACAGGGAACAGCAGATGTTTTACAGGATCAAGGACATGAGACAAGACACATGGCACGACAAGGAGTGAGAAACAAAAGCAAGGCTAGGGACTAAGGGGACAATAGAAGGGATAAACATGACACACTCCAGAAGAGGGCAGACAGGTAAAGGGACAGGAGGTCTATGAGCAGGTTGTCCAAGAACCACAATGGAATAGGGATGAGAGACCCAGATACCAGGAGGCTGGGTGCAGGGGAAAGAGTGCAGGCAGAGATGTGGATTTCAAGGGGCTCCCAGCGATCACAGTTTGTAGAGTCTGGTCATTCTGTTATCACACAAGAAAGTAAGGACTCACGGGCAGGCGTAAGGAGAACAAAAAGGAACTTTATGAAACAAAACAAAGAGCAGCAGGGAAACAAAGAGGGCTACAAGGGATCAAAATGGTAAGACAAGGACTGGGAAAGGCACAGGTAACAGGAGGACTAACATTCATGACCAAACTGGAGAACACAGGACCGGGAAACACTTATACACTTGGAAAACGAGGATCTGACATGATGCAGGTGTGGATGGTGAGTGCAGCAGGGTTGTGGATAACAAGCAGGACACAACTGAGGAGGGATCTGGGGGACCAGCAGCAACCCCTGCTGGTCATACCAGGAGACAGACCAGACAGGTTGTGACAGCTGCATGTCTTATTTTGTTTGAACTTGTAAGTTAATGGTGTGTGAATCATTAAGTCAGAGATCCGTGTGTCTGGAAGGCTGTGGGTTTATTTATTTACCTTTATTTTATATGTTTTATTGAGAAAACTCAACATGTCATCCTGATGGCCCCAAATACCTTGGAACTGGCCCTGACTGAAGACAAATAGGTGGGAGTCATCCTGTGCCGAACAGTTACCAGGGTATATGACAGCCAAGCCACAACTTCAGAGAGGGGGGACAAGGAGGAGGCAGAGTGGTGAGCAGATGCAGTGTCAGTATTCAACAGCAGAGCCACCACAATGGAAAACCTGACCTGCTGGAGGTGTGGAGAGGGTACGCACAGTGTGATAGTGCCAAGAACCTCCAGGGGAGTGATGCGGTGAGTGGAAGAATACTAACCAAAGCCACCCCCATCCTAAGTTGCCCAGTTACACCATGAGTTGGTTAGGTCGGCTCTGGAACTCTTGCTTCTCTTGCTACATTGATGGCATAATTTGTACCAGGTGCACCATATCCATCATGCAGAAGGTGCTGCTATCTAGTCCATACTTTCAGACTCCAGCAGGTGGGACAAGCCTGCGGTCATTGACAGATGTGCAGATGTGGCTCATCATGGAGACCTTTCCCGCATGACTTTTGGGTTAATTCAAACGTATTAAGTACATCACCTCCCACATCTAAGAAAAACGCATGTGAATGGAAACGTCTCTTTCTTCCCTTGCATAAGCTATCCATGTTCCAAAAATGGCTATAAAAGGAATTTCAGCTGACTTAAGGGAAGGGCTGGTTTACACTTATTGCAGACGTGCCACAGTGTGAACATCATGGTCCCGGGGTCGTCCACATTCCACACCAGGGCTGGGGTGGCACTGTACATAGAACAATGTATAGTTGTTACATTAAGTAACATTTAGATGGTATAGGGTATGGATGTTATATTAAAAATAAGTATTTTGCAAAAACTAATGCATTATGTACTTACAGTAGGCAAGGACATTGACAGGTATATGGCATTGCAATTACAAACGTATTTTATTTTTGTATGCAACCATCTGGGAGCATTTATAATGAAATTAGGAGAAATCAAACCCGCCAGCTTTTTGTTTTCAGTCTGATACGGGAGAGTAGTAAAGCTGTTTAAATACCATCTCTGGCCAGATCTCCCGATTTCCTGCTACTTTTCGCCTGACCAATGAACGATCAAGGCACATTAATCACAATATGAACTTTCCATGTTGTTTCAAGTATCATGCATCCTTACGTGCAGTCCTCAAACGTAGCCTCCACTCTCACCCCTGTGACCATAATTACGTCACAATAGACACATGAACCAGCCTTTAGCCTTCATTTTCATATCGTTTAACATTTTTGTTACACGTCGTCTGCAAATTCCTGTGATCTTTCAGCAAGCTCCAAAAATATTATTTAATTGTTCATAACCTCAACCATGAATGACAAATTCGCAGATCGGGAGAGGTGACTGTACTCGCATAAATGTAAATTTAAAGAATTAGCAAGTAGGAGTAAAACGTGAAAAAAGTCTTATAATGAAAGTTACCCCTAGAGTGAAATTTAATGCTGATGGGAGTTCATTCTAATTATTTACTCTCTTTTCATTAGATTAATTATGCATACTTAGAGGTGACGTTATACTCTATAATATGTATTCTGAGGTAGTATTAAAATAAACTACTAGAGTTCATTTAAAACAGAATTTTACTGCATACATTATAAATCTTACAAAGGATTTCATATTTTAACACATGCAAAGGCCAAAGCATCCTTCAAAGCATTTTCGGAGGGATGAGGAAATGGCAGCAAAAAAAATTCAAAAATCAAAATGGGGATGTCAACATATACAGAATAGTTCAGACATTTTCATGGACACATGCCCAGACTTGGTGGTGGTGGATTATGCTTCTTGCCGCTGCTCTTCTTTTCCCCCTCCCTCCTCTGCTCCACTCCCAGAACCCTCCTGTTCCTTCTGTGCAGCCAGCTTCCTCAGGCGCTCAGCTGCGGTCACAGTCATGGGATGGAGAGGAAAGAATCCAGCCAGACCTGCAAGAAATGCCATATTCACCAACCAGGAACTGTGTTGCAATTCTGTTTGCAAGCTGTTAATACGAAATGTCTTGCAATCAACAGAAATCCTTGCACCTGGTGTGTAATCAGTATGACCTGTTATATTTACTTTGGTATTTATCAGCATAATCTTAACTTGATGTCAAACTAGTTTGGATACTTTACGGTACTGAGGCACCGATAACTTAGTACTTGAGGGGTGCTCGTGCCAACATAGCGATATCGTGTAGTAGCACCTACCTAGGAGTTTGGCTACGGGTTTTGTTGTGTGGGCCCCACAGCCGATCCAGTATTTTATCCTGTCATAGTTGAAGCTGACAAGCTTTTCGTTGTATATGTTGGGAAGGGGGTCGTATGTTCCCAGTTGCTCGATGTATTTGCTGTCCCGCGCCCGTTTGTTAAAAGCCGCCACGATGCGGTAAAATGGTCGGTTTGTGCAGCCACCCAGCGCCAGCCTAATGATGACAAGCCCCCCGTGGTACCGTCTCAGAAGAGCAGATGCTGAATGAAAAAAGACACAAAAAGAAAACGACCCTGGTTAGCGACTAAGCTACATCATACGAAGAGACAGATAGTTATCTCATGCATCGGGGAGGAAACGGAAGGGAGGCAAGATAGGATGCACCAAGTTGACCCTCTTCACTGAAGCACCCAGTCGCGTAAACAACTATGACAGACCACAGTCACAATGTAGGGAACAACTACATATGCCCCTATGTGCAACAATATTTTCGGACAAGTGTGAAAGGGTTGCCGTTAAACATTTAGACCAGAACAATTCTGTGTGATCTTAAATGTAAGTGTAATCGTACCGAAATTAAGCCAGCGGAAAAGGCCAGTGTGGCATGACTGTCAAAATAGCAAGTTTAAACTTGACCACGAACACCTAACATAAAGCTCGAAACCATTCGCTATGCGTGAACAATACTACGATCTATTAATAAGAATAACAGAATACTAACCTATACATGTTAATAATTATTTAAAAACTTACAGAGATGCACCATGATGGATTAATGTTGTACGAAACCTGAAAACAAATAACATAATTTGATTTCAATCCACTTTAGAATTGCGCATTTGCTTCGCCACTAAATACATCGTATAAATCATAAACATTTAGGAAAAAATAACCATGCAGTGTACTATCGTCTGGATACCTCCAGTGTTAATTCAAAAGCGTTAGCTCCCAGGGTTTTTTCGAAATTAAACTTCAGCAGCACAAGAAGTCCTAAGAACGTGACATTGCAATGGAGGCAGCCATGTTTTTTCCCTTCTTCCTCGGTTTTTTATTACGCAGCCATACGCACCAAATGCTCATACCGCCCCCTAATGCACGGGAATATAACCGCGAGAAATGAAAACGAATCGTGCGCAAATCATTTTGGACATAATCAACATACATTTTAATAAGATATAAAAATACATACACAGACACACATACACTATGCGTACAAAGGTATTGGGACGCCTGGCAATTACACCTGCAGGAACGTTTATGACATTCCATTCTAAATCCATAGGCATCAATATGGAGTTGGTCCCTCCTTTTTGCCCATTCATCCAGAAGAGTATCTGTGAGGTTAGGCATTGATGTTGGATGTGAAGGCCTGGCTTACAATCTCTGTTCTAGTTCATACCAAAGGTGTTCCAT
Source organism: Hippopotamyrus pictus (assembly GCA_026781145.1). Lineage (NCBI taxonomy): Eukaryota > Metazoa > Chordata > Actinopteri > Osteoglossiformes > Mormyridae > Hippopotamyrus > Hippopotamyrus pictus. The sequence goes on along the minus strand of JAODLC010000133.1, from coordinate 22,863,482 downwards.
GGGTTGAGGTCAGGGCTCTGTGCGGGCCAGTCACCAATCTCACCCAACAATGCACAGTCATGTGGGAACAGAAAAGGGCCTTCCCCAAACTTTTCCCACAAAGTTGGAAGCATAGAATTGTCCCTTTGTTGGGACTAAGGGGCCTAACCCAACCCCTGAAAAACAACCTCATACCATTATCCCTCCTCCACCAAACTGTGGCATCCGCCAAACCCAGACTTGTCCCATCAGACTGCCAGATAGAGGAGCGTGATTTGTTATTTCACAGAACACGTTTTCACCGCTCCAGAGTCCAGTGGCAGTGTGCTTTACACCACTCCATCTGATGTTTGGTGATGTGAGGCTTGCATGCAGCTGCTTGGCCATGGAAGCCCATTTCATGAAGCTTCCAGGTCACAGATTTTGTGCTGGGGTTAATTTCAGAGGAAGTTTGGAATTCTGCAGATACTGAGTCAACAGTGTTGGCGACATTTACGCACCTCCACACCTGGTGACCCTGCTCTGTTACTTTATGTGGTCTGCCACTTCATGGCTGAGTTTCTGCTGTTCCTAAACGTGTCCACTTTGCAATAGTATCCCGTACAGTTGACTGTGGAATATCTAGCAGGGAGGAAATTTAACAAACTGATTTATTGCAAACGTGGCATCCTGTGACAGTACCATGCTTAAATTCACTGAGCTCTTCAGAATGACACATTCTTTCACAAATGTTTGTAAACTTGACTGCATGGCTAAGTGCTTGATTTTATACACCTGCGGCAATGGGTTTAAATCAGGGGTCTCCAACTCCGGTCCTGGAGAGCTACTATCCAGTAAGTTTTCTGTCCCACTTGTCTTCTGATGAGCCACACCTGTTCCTGGTATTTACCTGAGAACAGGTGTGGCTCATCAGAAGCCGGGTATGATAGAAAACCTACTGAACGGTATCTCTCCAGGACCGGATTTGGAGACCCCAGCTCTAAATGAAACTCCAAAAACAGGCAACAGACTCAGCACAAGGCGCAGACATACCATTCACACCTATGGATAATTTGGGAACTCCAGTTCACCTTAGCATGCTTTGGGACTGTGGGGGGAGTCGGGGAACCTGAAGGAAACACCACGATGACACGGGGAGAACAATGCAAAATCAAGAGACATACAGCCAGGGCGAGCGCTGGAACTCTCAGGAGTGTGAGACAACCATGTGAACCACAACGCCACTGTGTCATCCTTGAATAAGATCATTTAGAAGAAGAAGGTCCATTGAACGACAAACAGCAAATTGTTGCCGTGTTTGCCTCGATAATCCACAGCTACAAACGAATTTCACTTTAGTGATAGGAAAGAAACTTGTGCAGTACCAAAGAAGTCGTAATTTCACCTACGTCCGCCAGGCGGAGTCAGCGACCTATACGTATGAGTTTCAGTTTGTGCGTTTTCTACTTACGGATTGAAAGTTTTTTGTTTGTTAAATTTAGTTTTACTCTGCGAAATGGTGTTAATTATGCATTGTAGGCCTACAATTCTGCGGTCGTACAGAGACTTGTTCTATCTGCAGGTTTTCTAAATTGATGAGGTTCTGAGTCGCGAGGGGCCCTGCGCCTATTCCAGACAGCCCAAGGCTGGGGTGCACGCTGGACGCAGGATGCCCACGTGCTGCAGGAAATTTAGAGACTACAGTTAGCCTCATTGCATGTGTTTGGGGTGCGTGAGAAATCCCATACCACACAGGAAGAAGATGTAATATTAGATACAGATAGAGTGTGGGTGAGATTTAAGCCACTAGCCACGATGCCTGGAGGTGTACAGCCACCGAGCCCCTGTATTGTCCATACGTAATGACGTCAGGCATAAAGCTATTCCTAAAACCACAGAATATTTTTCTCCAAAAACATCTGACAGATTCCCTGTGCGAGAATATCTGACTTGTTTGACATATTCCCAACGTCAGAGTATGGGTTAAAAAAAAGTCCCATAACAACGGGGTCAAAAGTGAAGCCTTGTTTTGAACGTGTGTGTGGCTGGACACATTTAGCAACAGGACTGAGGAAGGTGCTCAAACCCAGCTGAAGTAGTTTGATTTGATCATTTTATCGGAACAAACGAGTTTGAATATTAATTTGTCCTAATAAATCTGTTTGTTTTTTAATCTAAATTCTGATCCCCAGACTGACTGAGCCTGTAAATAAAGTTAGCCTATGTGGGGGCGACTTGAATCCCTTTCGGACAATCGTTTAGCAGAACTTTGCGGTCTTGCGACCATTTTCGCTTTCTGTGTAGCATCTGCATAAGTCATGGTCGCGGTTCATTAGTTGGGTTCGAAGGTTTGCGGTTCAAATTCTCACAGAAACATTTTGGTTTTACGGTCTGATATGTGTGACTTGTCTCGTAAAAAAACCCGCTATTTAAAAAAAAAAAACAAAAAAAAAAAACGATAGATTTCTTAAATGTGTATTTTGATTACTGCAGTTCGGGTGTAAATAACCTAATCTAAATGATACTCCAAAAGTAGTAGAATTCTTTTTAACAAAGAAATTTGACAATAATTATATTCATTATATAATTGCATTTTCAAGCCCCGTTTAACCATGTATAAATTGTTCTGACTCTAAGAAGATAAGAGTGTATATTATTGCATCTTTTGTTAGCTGTTATCGATTTTTGTTTTAGCTTCGGTATTGCTCAGTTAAATCCAAGACACGGTATAGGAATACCTAAAATATTATCTGACAAGCATCCTTAATAATCATACTTACAGAATAAATGTCAAAAATAAATAAAACAGATTATATCGACGGTCTCCTGGATTAGCAAATAATTTACAGGGCGTACATTTTTTTGATATGTAATAATATTATTGTTAATTCTGTATCTTGAAGAAGATGTCACATATCGAGAAAGCTGCGTTAAAATGACACACTGGCTTCTCCTGATGATGAAGGTCATCCAAAGGCTTGGTTCGCACCCACCCCAATATAAAAGTTCTTCCAAATTTTCGAGATTCCTGTGGCACATTTTCACAGCGATCGCCTGTGCTATGAGCGGCACTTTCGAATCAGTCACTTGACAGGCTTTAAGCGCACAGTAAATTCAGAAAGTCATAGTAATTCTCCTTTTTGAAGAAATATTTCCTATCCATATCAAAAATAAAAAAACTCATTCAGGACAACAATAATAATAATAATAATAATAATAATAATAATATATTTTACAATTGTTGCTTCATCTGTTGACACCAATATTTTTTTTTCTTTCAATACAGCGCTAGTCAAAATGATCAACAGTGGGGGATACAAACCATTACACTCAAGAAAACAGTGTGAATTCTCACCATTTTCACATGTCCATAATTATTCAATTAATTGCCAGACTGCCTTGTTAATTACCTATGAATTAATCAGGAGACATATGGCTCTAGCAGTTTGGGTAGATGCTTTATTAGTGAAAAGGCCTCGGAAATGACAAATCGTTGTTTTTGGGCAGTTCAAAAACCTAATTTTAGCGCATAGACGTTGTAACGGGAAACGGCTGGAAACGTTATCCTCTTAAAAATGTTGTGGCAACATGGAGCAACCATCAGTGGAAAACTGGCGGAAGAATACTGGGTTAATGTGTATTTCGTGTGGCAAATCTGTGGCGCGCGGTTTGCACTGGAGGCGGGTCGCACCTTCGCAGGGTCTCCGCTAACCCTGTTCCCCTTCACTCCACAGGGAGCCACTCAAGCCATAACCGTCCATGACAATACAAGTCAGGGGTGACCTGATAACTTACCATCAGCGGAATGCTCTCCCCACAGACCCCCCCGTGTCTTTTTTGCGGAATGAAATTGTTGCAAACACGTCATGCATTGCCTTATCAGTTATCAAGAAAACATTTCAGAATAAATGCGAAAGTTACCAAGTTTTTTTGTTTAACGCAGAGCCGATGGACTCCGCAAATATCGTGTCTCTCACTAACAATACGTTTACATCAATAAATTGACCAATATTGTCGTGTTATTCTCTGAGTTTTCAGTTTGTATGGCTTGCTGTTTCTTTCAGAAGCTGGTGCTGAGGTAAACCCACAGGTGGTAGTCCATACAGCTTTTAAGTCATATAATCAGAAGTCATATATAAGACACAAAGTGCATATGAATATCAGCTAGACTGTGAAAAGTTCAGTAATTCGTAGAAGCAAAGGAATATCAGTCAAGTTATTTCTCAGCATAAATAAACTGCAGCTATGGCCAGATGAACGTTCTAGATCGTACCACTTGTTGACGGCCCTTCTTGGGCTCCAGTGATGGTAACTGTGTCAGGTGCAGAGGGGGACACGGGGGCCATACCACTTGAGAAAGTTTGCCCTTCTGAGGGGTGCTTCTGAAGATAGAACCGCAAAATTAAAAAAAACTGAATTTTACCCATTGTCAAAAGGTGCTGAGTTACATCCTGCTGTCTCTGTGTCGAATGTACATTTTATGTTTCAGATTATTTCAGAAAATGGACTGGTCCAGGTAGCTGAACAGAGGCATCATAGTACCGTGACATCCAGCCCTAACAGCATAACTGAGGTCCGTTTGCTGTGGGAGTATCTCATCGTCTTATCCTGCTAATATGTATGTTTCACTTTTTTCATTTGTTAAAGAAACATTTGTGTCAGGATCAGTCCCTGCCATGTCCTGTCTGTTGTTTCCCTCTTTGGCCAGGAGGTGTCGCTGGCTATCCTAATGTCCTTTGTGTTTAGTGATTATGACCCTCACCTGTGTCTTGTTATTCCTTGCCCTAGTTTTTGGATTATTGTCAAAAGCCTTCACCTGTTTCCTGTTTAGTCCTGGTTACCTGTGTATATTTGTGCCTCCCTTTGCGCTATCGTTTGTTGGTTATTGTATGTGTTACCTGCCAGTGATTTGGTGATTGTTGTAGGTCAGGGGTGCCCAACTCCAGTCCTGGGGGGCCAGAGCCCTGCACATTTTTGGGTTTCCCCTCATTTGACACACCTGATTCAACTCCTTGTTCTAATTACCACACAGCTCTTGAGCTGAATCATTTATGGTGGAACAGCTACACAGGGCTCCGGCCCCCCAGGACTGCAGTTTGACACCCCTGTTGTAGGATTTTAACTTGCCGTGACAACATTTGTTAATTTTGCATATGTGCAAGCTCCTGTTTGGATAGCTTGTCTTAAAAAGTTCTGAAAACATCAAGTCTTTTGAATTGAATTGCAAGGGGACTAATTAATATGTATATTAATATCTATATTACTATATTATTTCCATAATAAACTGCATACTTTTGTAATGCTATAATTCTTTTTCAAATAAAGACTGCTTACGTGACAGCACATGTATTCTAGCAAGAATGAACATTTGAATTCATTTTCCCATCTGCCGTACTGTCTGTTCCTCGTTTTAAGTTGCATTTTTTTCAATTGATTCTTTTAACCGAAGTGAATTAAATATCAAGCCATTTCTCATTCATGCTACAGGAAACTTTAAAACCAGACAGATTAAGCTCTCACTTTTTGTGGTGCTGGGAGGGTAACAATCCTCTTCCAGTGATATGAGACCCTTGGTCCATTTCCAGAAACACTACAGCTAACTGTCAGTCCCTACTTCCATTGTGTAAACCTACAACCATGCACATTTTTAAGGCCTCTTTGTGTCAATGTCCAAAAATGAAATTAAATCAGTTGTCATGTCTTGGCCTCCTTAGCAGAAATGAGCTCTGACCCTGACTGACGACCCAGAGGCACAGACACCGGCAAGAGGCTAGCCATCGAATTATCCCCCTGCACGGGCTGGCCTCACGGATCAATTTAGTGAGACTAATTTGGATGCCGTGTTAAATGTAAACCATGTTCTTATATCTTCATTCAACTGAGTTCTTTCATTCGTTTCTTTTTCTTTTTTGCTCTCAAAGGAAGGCGACTGCAACCTATTAAAAAGAAATCAGAACAGTCATTCCCAACTCATGCTATTGAGAGCTGAGGACTGTACTGTTTAGAATGCAAGACATCAAATGCTAATATCAGCTCAACCATCGGAGCTTAAAAACAAACACACACGTTCTGTGTATGACCCGAAGGTACTGCTATACTAATGTAGTTTTTATGAAGGCATTTTTTGTCATCATCTGGAGCGACATGAAAAGGGGAAATTCAACCTTATTATTCTCATTTGGTTATTTCCAAAATTTCTTTTAAAAGATTTCCCTTGAGTGGTATGAAGACCATTGGTGGTATGGAAAGGTAAAAAGTGGTGTAAATTTTGTGTGAACAATGTGAAGCACATTAATTGTGAAAATGAGTCTTTAAGCAATGTATGGAAATGAGTCTTTAAGCAATGAATAGAAATGAGTCTTTAAGCAATGAATGGAAATGAGTCTTTAAGCAATGAATGGAAATGAGTCTTTAAGCAATGAATGGAAATGAGTCTTTAAGCAATGAATGGAAATGAGTCTTTAAGCAATGTATAGAAATGAGTCCTTACATAGAAACTGTTGATTAAATTGATTAAATCAGAAATAGCTGAACAGGGTAGAGAGAACAGCTGGGAGGGTCATCAGATACCATCTCCCATCCCTGCTGGAGATCTTTAACCAATGGATTGCTTAAAGCATCATTATGGCCCCACAACCATCCCGCCCCCAGCCTGTTTTCCCTCCTGCCGACAGGGAAGAGGTACAGGAGTATCCGAACCAGAACCACCGGGTTTGGAAACAGCTTAATTCCCCAGACTGTGAGGGCAATGATCACTTCTGCTCACCCCCACTGAATCACTGACCTTCCCAGTGTACCAGAAACTTCTGGTCACTAGTGCAATCTTTCATTTGCACTTTTCTTCCTTTCTACAGATAAAAGACAATCTATAATTTATTTACTTATTATTTCACAATGCATGCTGCAGCACCCTTAAAAACACACTATAACACTACAAAAGACATGTGTTGCTACAAAGGTTTCTTGATGCTGCTAATCCCTCCGAAATGCACCATGAATCACCATGGATACGGGTTGTTTGTATACCATGTGTATTGTGTATGTTACTTCTTAATGCTCCCCTAGTTTTTATTTTGTTATTTATTTACACTGTTGGTCTAGGAGGAATAGCATTTCATCCTTGATTGTACAGAAGTGCATTATAAGATGACAATAAAGATTCTATCTATCTATCTATCTATCTATCTATCTATCTATCTATCTATCTATCTGTCTGTCTGTCTGTCTGTCTGTCTGTCTGTCTGTCTGTCTGTCTGTCTGTCTAATTAACTGGATCCTGTGGGAATTTCACTGGATTTCCCACATATATTTGATGCAGTACTTCTTGTTCCCCAAGAGTATTTCAGTAAACGTGTCTTGTAAACTCTGCAGCTGTGCCGCTGTCTGTGGTGTCCCTGACTCATGGGCACTGCTTCCTCTGTCAGTCGTCAGACGCAGACACCGAAGTGGCCCCTCGCTCAGCGCTTCCGGAAGCAGCCCCATCCCTTGGGTCGTGAACTCTCGACGCTCTTTACATCAAGCTCCCACCATGAAGGAGAGGACGACCTGAGATTAAGGAGATGGGCCAAGTAAGCCTGGCATGAATAACCCAAGCAGTGGATGGGCCGTGTGGGGTGACAGAGAAATGACCGTGACTCCTGAGCCCCCGCAGGACTGTGGCGGCTCCGCCTCCCATAATGCAAGTCAAGCCTGTAACCACTGGTCTGCTTCAGCTTTACAGTAACTGGGCCATCGACAGCCATGTACATGTGATCTGCTGCTTCAAACCTCATCACTCTGTGTAGCAGATGTGTAGCAGTGCTCTGTATCCTGTCCATCAATCTTATGTGCCGAATAATTGTGCACAGGTAATAAATACCAAAAACTACAATCATTTTCATGCTACCTGTTACATGTTACCTTGACTTCATTAAGCCTCTGTCCATTTTATGCAGAATTAGAAAGCAGGAATTTTCTAGAAACTCCTCATACCAGCACCAATTCTACTTATTAATTCAGTCCAATGGAGTTAAATCTTAATCATGCTTGTAAATGGCCAATGACGAGCGATTCTTATCTTTCTGCATTTTCAATAAATGTAGGCATAATTTCAAAAATGATCTTTGCTATGAGGATGTGAAGCGATGAGAAAAATAGATCTGGGTGGGTACGTGTTTGTACAGGTGGCTGGTTAGTGGGTGCCCTGCCGTGCCCACACTCTACACAGTGCTCTTCTGGAATATTCCACTCCTCGCCCTCGAACCCTGCTGTGAAATGTGAGCAGCCTTTACCCTGACAGGCAGGGGAGGCAGGTCGGTGCTGCTGTGTAGGTGTTTGTTTTGCAGAAACTGGAATTTGTTGCTGATTTGAACAAATATTAGAAGACTTAAGGTTTGTGTAGATTGCCGTTTCCTCTGAGGCTCAAGCTGCTTTCTGCGGGTACCATCACTTCCATAAAATTGCTTTCGAGTGGATTAGTTCAAACAAGTTACATGCAGGATTTTGACGTTCTTCACAGGCAGTCGACGTCCTGAGGAGTTCGGCCGACGGGACCCTGACCACTATTAAGTTCGATCCCTACGGCCAAGGTGAGCACTTCAAGTCAGAGGTCAGGGTTTCTGCACAGCGCCTCTGTCATCCGTGGGCCCCAAAGACTCGGGGGCCCGCTATCTCGGCGCCCCAACCGACTGCGGGGGCAGAGTGCAGTAATCCCAATCGGACACAGCGCGGCGGATCAGGCTCTGCAGGCCCCCTTCCCACACTTCCCAGGGTAGCAGAAAGTCCCGTCCAAGGCGCCTCCCCCCTCAGCAGGGAGATCAGCCTCTCAGCCCACACTCTCGCCAAGTGTGGCCCCCGCCGACGGCATGAGGATTACGGCGCAATACGGAAGAGCAGATCAATTATGCAACAGTATCTATTTGCGGCGACGCCTGTGCCAAGCAAACTGAAACCCCCCCCCCCCCCAAAGCCCCTTCCTATTCTTCGCTGCCACCTCCCCGGGCTTTGGGGTGAGAGGGTGAGCTGCCTTGGGTGTCATTAGCACTGCCTGGCTCTGTTGGGGGAGAGGGGGAGAGTGTATAACGTGAGCAGACAGGTGGAAGCTGCAGTCAGGTGATAATGGTCTTGGCGACAGGAGAGGATGAGGAGACGACATCACCGCCACCCACGTGGCTCAGCAGAGCCGCTCCACCAGCAAGCCGCTCTTTCGCCTGCACCCACCCAGCCCATGTGCTGTCAAAGTGGGTCCAGCCCTGAGCTGGACATGGCCGATCATGCAGGGCCAAAGATTGCAGTCCTTGCACTGGGTCACTGCCGTAGACATTTGGGTCACTAGCAATGAGAAAGTTTAAGCAGCGTTACTCAACCCAGTCCCCAGGGACCCCCAGACAGCCAGATCCAGTTAATTTCTTTTCTTTTGCTGTGTTTACTGTGTTTTACTGTGTTTATCAAAGCAAGTGAACGTCATAAAATGTGTCATACCGTCTCAATCTGTGGCCCTTCATCCATCCATCAAATTCAAACATGGCTACTCTGGGATTTACTGGTTGCCTCATCTCAGAAGGAGTGTGACAAGGGCACCAAATGCTGCCCCCCCTGCTCTGTCTCACCAGGAACCATGTTGTCACCAGGGCTGGTGTTCCCAGGTCCCCATCCCCCCAGAGGTTTGCGCTCTGATTTAGCACCCCAGTATCACTCAGAACAGATGCAAGCAGGCTTTTAAGGTAAATGAGCATGGGTGTGGTTGTCAGCGTCCCACAAAACCTGGGGGCAATATAAAAGCATTTCTAATTGACTGGAAACACTGGGAATCATCTTCTGAGCAGAGCCTGAAGTCGACGAGTGAGAGGCATGACAGCCGTCCCAGGTATCTTACAGGCATGAGGTCAGGCAACATAAGTAAAGGAAAGTTTTTAATACACTGCCAGGCCAAAAATAAGTGCCACACTTCAATATTTAGCTTTGATTTTAGTGCACATTCCCATGTTTCCAAGTGCTTATGCAACATCTCTGTATTTTCTTCATCCAGATTTGCATTCATTTCTCCGCGAGATCTTGTATTGATGACAGGTGAGTTGAACCACTTGGCAAAAATTTCTTCAGCACATCTTAAAGACTTTCAATGGGGTTAAGGTCAAGACTTTGTGGTGGCCAATTCATGTGTGAAAATGATTCCTCATGCTCCCTGAACCACTCTTTGACAACTCAAGCCCAATATATCTTGGCATTATCATCCCGGAATATGCCTGTGCCATTAGGAAAGAATAAACCCAGTGATGGGATTAACCTGGCCGTTCAGGAGATTCCGGAACTCAGCTGACTTCACTTCATTGCTGCATAACAGGGCTGAGCTGTAATAATGATCCAATCATTGGCTCTTAAGTATTTGCTGATTTAAATTCAAACAGTGACTCTTTTGGCCAGGCAGAGTACGTTATACAATAGCTTATAATAATTAATTAATTAATAATACAATTTTTTTATGATCATTCATCCTTGCACACTTGCATAATAAACTTTGGTCTGTTCATTTTGAATAAAGAATATTCGGAATGCATTTGCTGCTAATGAACAATCTTAACAAATATTGAGCAAGATAACAAACGACATACACTATATGGACAAAAGTATTGGAACAGACCTCTTGAATGAAAACCAATTTAAGTACCATTCAAGGCATCCCCTCCTGCTGGAAATTGCATATAATTCTGACTTAAGTGCACTTAAGTGCATTTTTCAATATGTGCTCTGTAGAGCCGCATTAAGTCATGCGCCTCTACATGGCCAAATGCAATACTGCAGTTTTTAGAAAGTCAAACAAGTAACAAGATTAAATGTTTTACATTTATTATACACATGGAAGTAAATGTTACAGTCCAAAACACAACTGAATTGTTTGTATAAATATATAAGACGGGGGCGGCACGGTGGTGCAGTGGTTAGCACTGTTGCCTCACACCTGTGGGACCCGGGTTCGAGTCTCTGCCTGGGTCGTGTGTGGAGTTTGCATGTTCTCCCCGTGTCGTCGTGGGGTTTTCTCCGGGTACTCCGGTTTCCTCCCACAGTCCAAAGACATGCTGAGGCTAATTGGGGTTCCTAAATTGCCCGTAGGTGTGCATGTGTGCGTGGCTGGTGTGTGAGTGTGCCCTGCGATGGGCTGGCCCCCCCGTCCAGGGTTGTTCCCTGCCTCATGCCCATTGCTTCCGGGATAGGCTCCAGACCCCCTGTGACCCAATATGGATAAAGAGGGTTGGAAAATGGATGGATGGAATATATAAAATAAAATATAGAAGAATGATATAATAAATAGCATATAGAAATATATCAGTATATAAAAGTATATTATCATTAGACAGGATTCAAGTGGTATCTGCCTTGTCAACAAAAATCTTCCCCCAGCTCCAAGGCAGCAGACAGGACTCCTCGCTCCTCTCCGCAGGACGGCTCCAGGCATCGTGTAGGGGGTGGGGGAAAGCCCTCAGGAGCCAAAACTGCCAAAGGGCTAATAGGGTCAGGTCTCTTGGGGATCGGGGCAGGTGCGGTGCCAAGCTGCACTGTGGGGGGAGCGTGGTAAACGCCGCATTTCTGTGGCGGCCCTCTCCGAGGTACGCAGACTGGGTACATCTACTTTTGGTCTGGTCGCTCTGATGGCCGCCGTACTCAGGGAGTAGCTGTTGCTGTGGCGGATCAGCTCCTCCTGATGCCGTCCGATGTCACCCCTTTCAACAAGCGTATTATAAGACTCAGATTAAGGTGCTCTCTGGGTGTCCTGTCTGTTGTCTCTCTGGGTGCCTTGTCTGTTGTCTCTCTGGGTGTCCTGTCTGTTGTCTCTCTGGATGTCCTGTCTGTTGTCTCTCTGGGTGTCCTGTCTGTTGTCTCTCTGGGTGTCTTGTCTGTTGTCTCTCTGGGTGCCTTGTCTGTTGTCTCTCTGGGTGCTTTGTCTGTTGTCTCTCTGGGTGTCCTGTCTGTTGTCTCTCTGGGTGTCTTGTCTGTTGTCTCTCTGGGTGTCTTGTCTGTTGTCTCTCTGGGTGTCCTGTCTGTTGTCTCTCTGGGTGCCTTGTCTGTTGTCTCTCTGGGTGTCCTGTCTGTTGTCTCTC
>JAODLC010000133.1:22828056-22851350 GCA_026781145.1 Hippopotamyrus pictus | reverse complement strand
TGGGTGTCCTGTCTGTTGTCTCTCTGGATGTCTTGTCTGTTGTCTCACTGTATGCTCTGACCACGGTGAGAGATATTTTGATGTGGGAGACATTTTATTGGGTGGGAGCCCATAACGCCTCTGGTTATGGGTGACTTCAATACGATGACTGGCACTGACAGGGCTGGTTATGTTGGCTTGTGTTGGTTCCCAGGGGTCTGGAGACCGAAAGTGGCTCTATGGATCCTGGTTTAACTCTATGTCAGACGAGCGGTTGCTCAGGGTGTCCCAAATGAGGCACATTACCTGCATTGAGCGTCAGCTACAGCACTACATGTGGCTCAATTCCCTGAGGGTACTCACTGCTAAGGATCTGAGCAGCTGGAACAGGCCAAGAGTGTGCAGATGTAACACCTGACTGCAGCATTTCCAGAGGGTGGGACTGCACCACATGTTGGCCTGGGGGGGGGGGGTCGCCAACTGGGATCCCCAGGTGTTCTGTCATGTGGTGGCCACGGCTATGCAACCTCCCAGTGCCCGCCGACCCGACCTGAACTAGCACAAGTTAAGGCAAAGTCAGTTGCTCTGCACAAAATATGAAGAATGTCTTTCACTATAACATTTTACTTTTTGTCAAAGGATTCTCACAATCGTGAGAATAACCAAATATAACCATAGTAGGATACCGCCATGCTTTCATCCTCAAAAGAAACGGGTTTCTGCGGATTTCAGTTAGGTTCACAATGTCAATGAAACAGTCCGTGTTCCATGGTCTGCTTGTTGCCTAAATCATCGAGGGCATGACCAGCTTTCCTTGCTTGATGAAATAATTACACTTCTTGGACGGCCATGCCTTCTCTTTCAGGTTAAGTGCGGTGGAATTGTTCGTGCTGAAGAGGGGAGAATATACTTATAATTCACACACTTAATTTTTAAGGGCTTTTTTGACTATGCTCTTGAAAGGAGAATCCTGTATGACAGACGCCTGCATGCACAGATTTAGACGCAGTAGGGTTGCTGGGACTATGTGCTTCACCAGTGGCTTGCAGGGACCCTCCAGTGGCGCAGAAACGGAGAATTCTCAGAAGCTGCACAGTGGGACTGAGACCAAAATTCTGGTGTGTCTCTCTATTTAATTCATCCTGCACCAGATCAAGGAGGCTCATTATTTCAACCCAGGCCAGCCTGTACTTCTTTATTAATTGTTTATTACTAAGATGACCCAAGAGGGTTCATGTCCTCTCGCAAAACAGCATTTTGACAAGTAACTTGACTTCTTGGACGGCGCCGTCTCAAATGCGATTCACCTTCCCACCTTAAAAGATGTGACTGAATACTTAGCAAGTTTGATTTGTTAGCTCAATGTGTACCAGGGTTGTACAAAATTCAGAATTTATGAATTGTGCCCTATTTCATTCATTAATTAGAATTTTGATTTAATTAGCCGCATCCCATAGCATGTTAAATTGGAATGACAGGACGAAGAACTTAATTTGTTTAAATTCCAAGAATGTCTCTGAAATCACACAACAGAGGAGTGTCATTTAATCCTGGTAAACATAAATAATTACGTTATGCATTTACTTTCTCAATGGTAGAGGCGTATACTACCTCTCACTTTATTCTTACTTGGTTTATTAGGTAAACCTTGCTAGTATTGGGTTGGACCCCCTTTTGCCTTCAGAACTGCCTTAATTCTTTGTGGCATAGATTCAACAAACTGTTTGAAATTTTCCTCAGAGACTTTGGTCCATGTTGATAAGATACTATCACACAGTTGCTGCAGATTTGTCGGTTGCATCTTCATGAAGCAAATATCACATTCTGCTACATTCCATCGCTGCTCTATTGGACTGAGATCTGGTGACTGTGGAGGCCGTTTGAGTTCAGTGAACTTATTGCCATGTTCAAGAAATCAGCCTGAGATGATTTTAGCTTTGTGACATGGTGCTTTATTCTTGCTAGAAGTAGCCATTAGAAGCTGGGTACACTGTAGTCATAAAGGGATGGGCATGGTCAGCAATAATACTTGGGTTGGCTATGGCATTTAAACGATGCTCTGTTGGTACTAAGGGGTCTAATGTGTGCCAAGTAAATATTCCCCACACCTTTACACCACCAGCAGCATGACTTGTTGATAAGACAGGAGGGATCCATGTTTTCTTGTTGTGTATATGAAATTCTGACCCAACCATCTGAATGTCAGAGCAAAAATTGAGACCTGGCAAGTTTTTCCAATCTTCCACTGTACAGTTTCGGTGAGTCCATGCACACTGGAGCCCCAGTTTCCTGTTCTTAGCTGGAACGGCGCCCGCTGTGGTTTTCTGCTGCTGTAACCCATCTGCTTCAAGGCTTGACGCTTTCAGAGATGCTCTTCCGCATACCTTGGTTGTAAGGAGTGGTCATCTGAGATACTGTTGCCTTTCCGTCAGTGTGAAACATTCTTCTCTGACCTCTGCCATCAACAAGGCATTTTTGCCCAGAGAACCGCTGCTCACTGGATGATTTTTCTTTTTCGCCCCGTTCTCTGTAAACCCTAGAGATGGTTATGCGTGAAAATCCCAGTAGATCAGCAGTTTCTGAAATGCTTATACCAGCCTGTCTGGCACCAACAACCATGCCACGTTCAAAGTCACCTTTCTTCCCATTCTGGTGTTTGATGTGAACATTAACTGAAGGTGCTGGCCTGTATCTGCATGATTTCATACATTGTGCTGCTTGAATTCTCAGTTTAGTTCTGAATGGTGCACAATCCTGTTATGTACTAAAACTGTTTACATTTTGGGCTGCAAAAAAAAAAAAAAATCATTCTTATGCTAAAGTATGCCCTACAATATAATTTTATATTATGAGATTGACCAATTATTAATAATTATTATTATTGCAAAAAAGAGCGTCAATGTATTTTTTATCTATTTAGGGTGGCCTCTGTGTTTCTGCGACAGAATCGCATGCAAACCTTCCGGAAATAATCACTAATTATCGAACAAGGTAAAGAGTATTTAGTGCAACAAAGCTTTCAGGAAACGCACCCCAGATCGATTTAAATCAAACATAGGCTAATTAAAACATAAATTTCATTTAATGCATATTGTTCTACCATCTGTATACTACTGATCTTTAAGCATTTTACAGATGTATATAAATAAGTCATTTTTCGTAATAAAAACTAATTAGGCCTTCTATAATTACAACATTGTAGTTTTTTCTAAACGGGGCTTAATAAACAGTTTTGAAATCTCGGTTAATAATCAGATAAAAAAAACTGACATGCTGATGGACTCATAAGGGCTTAACCCGTTTTTGTACTTATATTGGTTTTTGGCCCCGGTCCGGCCAGATTCAGCGAGATTGTACCGCACGTTTGTGTTTCCTCTGACTGGAATCTCCACGCAGGACCCCGTAGAATCAAAAACACCTGCTTGCATATTTCTACGAGTTTCCTCTGTTTTGGTGCGTTAGTCGGCCGCACTAAGATGTTTGGCTGTCATAAATGTCTAAGAAGTTTGCTCTTCTGCATGCGTAAATGCTGTCGGATAACCTTTACCTCCTTAAAGGTAAGTAAATAACGGACTTTTTTTCTAATTACTGTGATATGTTGCTTTAAATAGCATAAGTGAAGACAGCCTTCTGGGTCTTTGAAGTCTCCTACTGTTATTTTCACGTTTCTGCAAGCATTGCATCATTTTTCCGCCTTCTCTTCCTTCCAGTCTTAGCATTAAACGGTTTACACTCAAAGTGTGCTCTCTCGGTTTTATTTTATTTATTTTTTAAACTAAAGGCAAAACATCCAGACGGCAAGTGATTTTAAAGTGAGATTTGGCGTCGGACTTGAAATAGTGCCTTTCTCACCTTGCAGCAGGAACTGCCGAATCATAATTAGCATGCCACAAACTAGCGGAGGCTATTTAGTAAGTCGTTTGAAGAAAGTGTCGCAGATGGAGATAAGATTGAAGGCCGCTCAAAGAAGGAAAGCACTTTGTGCCCAAGCCCGTAAAAAGTTTAGGCAGGACCCCGAGGGTAGGGAATCACCCTACCCAGACTATGTCTCTTATATAACGCACGGGCCATGTACAAGAAACTTAGATTAAACGCATTCATGCTCATTAAAACGATGTTTTCGATTATAATTAACGTAGTCTAATCTCTTATTGTTCATATTTAGAGCTGAGGGAAAAGGACCACTTGTTTCTACCGGCAGATAACAGCAATAAAGAACAAAATGGTCAGGTCAACAAACACACCGAGGCCGAGAACAAACATCACAAAAATCAGTCGGTCACGGTCATCCAACGGAACAAATACACTTTATTTCAGGGCTCCGCCTGCGTTAAGCGTCTATGAATGTGCGGCGCACTGCGGCTTTCTGTTGACTTTACACTGGAGTCACACGTTTATAACTCTTGCGGATTAGCAACGCCCCCCGGTGCATCGCGATTTATGTAATGGATACTTGTAACATAAAATATTGGTATTGTGTACGTGTAGCCAAATGCTCGGTCCTATTAAGTTGTTAATGTTAGGAACGTTAGACTGAATCTAGAGTAATTCATTTCAGATGTGTTAACATTTACACTTCTCACAATAATGCTGCATTTTAATTATATAATTTAGAGTATTAAATTCTCTGTACAGGATCGATTTTGGACTATAATCTGTTTTACCAGGAAGTTGTCGCAGGAGTAATTTTACATTTGTTAGTTTGGTAACAGTAAGCATTAAGTTTACTTTTATAGGGTTTGTAAATAGCGATGCATATCTTTTGTCGAACACATTGCGCCGGTAGCGATTTACACACTTTTGCCGTCGTCACAGACGGGATGTGTAAACAAACATATTGTGGGGAAAAAATGGACATGTAAAACGCATTTAACCAAAAATGTTTAAACAAGCAAAGAAAGATGTTATACTAACAGCATTCGGTAGCTTAATAGGCTTCGGCCTTTTGATTAATGCTTATCACATGTAACAATATCCAGTTCATTCAAAATGTTACTACGACAGTTAAAGTAGCCTAATAACGATTAGACCAAATTATATCTTCATCCTAAAAATGTGAGATTAACGGAGTAGCATTGCAGTGCTGATATTTCATAAAATATTACCCATAAAGCAAGCCAGTAACAATACTTTTAGTTTTTTTCACCATTTTATTGATGTACACGGAAATGTGTTTAATCACTAAACTGCAGTCAAGTAAAAATAAATTAAAGCTAAAATTGGTAACGTATATGTCAATTACAAAGAAATACGCAATATATGAGGATTTCTGAGAGTGCTATAGTTCCCGGGGCTGATCCCGGCTGTGAGAAATCGATTTGTTACCTACGATGGGTTCAGTGGGAGCCGCCTGACGCACCGACAACTTCTGCTCTGCGTTATTTTGCGTTTGGTTTGTTCTTAAAGACAGCTGAACAAGCATGGTTTGACTTCCGTGAAGTTTAGGAATGGCTCCAAATGAATGTACCACTGTCACAGCTACCTCTGAGAGAGCAGATAACAACAGGTGATGCAATGCTATTGCAACGAGATGGCCGGTTTACCGCAGCATCAATTCAGAGAAAGGAAGCCGTTCAGGAGAGGGATTTAGGCTGGTGTTTTAACAATTCCACCTGTTTCCGAACGGAACATTTAAGTGTTACGTGCGGTAATATTTGCAGAGAAACTTTAAATGAATTATTAAGTTTGAAAAGGAGCTGTAAGTGTAAATCTGCGATACTAATTGATTCGTAGAGAAATAAAAGCAGACATGTTATTAATCATGAGGCTTAAAATGTCCGTATTTAATATAATACACATTTAGAACCTAACATTCCAATTTAAATAATCTGCTTAGACAGGTAAAACAGAATAGCCTAGCATATTCGTTCCCTGTCCATTATTCATCTACACCTTTTTTGGTTTATCAAATAGTTTTAGCCGGACGCCCTGTTTTCAAAAGGTAATTCTATCTCCATACTGCTTTTTACAGTACACAGAATCTTGAAAATGATAGCTCTAGTTTAAATTATTTTAGAGGATGTCGTGCCTTGTACTACGATCGGAAAAGACATTCTGTATAAAAAGGAGATATACAATTTTAAGTGCTGAATGTCTGAGTATACATCGAGCCCCCTAACATGGAATTTATTACGACGCATTTTCGCGAGACTGATGTATCCGCCGATCAAAGCTTCTATGTTTTTGACAGGAAGGTGGCGATTACATTATTATACCGTGAAGGCAACATTCTGTGATTTCTTTTCAAATGTGTTTAGCATTTAGCTAAGCTACCGTTTGCCTTGACATAACCTCTGTTTGACTGACCTTCTTCAGAACCTTGGGGGCTCTTGCACTTCCTCTTGTCCCGCGGTCTTATTCAAAACGGCGATTGCAAACAATTCAACTAGTGGCCTGTGACAGTCTCCAGGCGCCCTCCCATAAGCTTGCCAGTGTTAACCCAGCTGACTAAAGCATCAAGGGGTTAACAAAGTTAAGGAAAATGATCTAATTTACCCGCTAAAAATCAAATGCGCCTTATTACTCTACTATTAACTTTTTCATTCTTTGCTATTACTTTTATTCAAATTATTCGCCCTATGCTTCAAATCTTTAAATGTTTAACAAGCATATAAGTAAGATAAAAACAGTCGTCTTTATTAATCATTCAAAAAGATCTCTAAAATTGAAAGAGATTACTTGAATTAAGAAAAAATATATATAAACAAAATTCTCTGGATTAGAATTCAACGTTGTACTGTCTCATATTGCTTGAATTTTTATGTTTTAACTTTAATGTTTGGTAAGGTTTGCAATAAGTTAACACAAAATAAAAAATACATTATTTTAACGGTCTATATTCAGTTTTGTAATACTCTTAAATGTAATACCTTATTGGTACTTGGACAGTTAACTGACTTCATTGACTTTTAACAATGTACTGTATACAGTTTTCGTTCTCTAAGTCCAGAATTGTGCATAATTAGCATCAAACTTATATTAAAAAGTCAAATGCAAAAAAATCTAAATTATAATAGTATAATAATCCATGATTATTAATTAATCTTGGAGTTTGTGGAGACGTAGGTCTATTTTCTCTGGTTCTGACTACGAAATCACTCCGAATCTTTAAAGGAAACAAAGATGAGTCGTGTGCTAATGTTTAACTTAATCTACAGCGCGAAGCAAGCCATTTGTGCCGGATGACTCTGGTTTCCTGATGAAATTACTCAGTTGAGCTCTCGAGTTGTTAGTACCGGCCAACAATTGATACCACACTTGGGTTTGAGGTCAAGTAGTCCCAAACACCACCAAACCCATGCTTGACAGAAAATGTGTGCATATAAGAAGTAACACTCTACATTTTTTTAATGAATTTACATGACTGTTAAAAGCGAGATAAACGTTGACATTAAAAGATACGGATGAGTGTAACTATGTATCTACTGTACGCATGTGAATCAACCGGAGACCAGATACCTGTATGTGTGAACATAGTTGGCCAGATAAACTGTATTCTGTTATATGTTGTTATTGTTTCGTCGGTGTTGAATTAGATCAGCTGGATATTCTTAACTGATTAACCGAATCCCCTAAAAAAGTGAATGTGCTTTAAATAGCCTATAAATGTAGCGTGGATTACTGTTTAACCAGAAAGGCACCATATAAATTTTCTTTTGGGTTGTATAGCAAATTTATTTACGAACCATGTAAAACTAGCCTAGTTTTGTATCCTGAAAGCTCAGTATTAACAACGTGCTTTCTTAAATTCTCCGCAAGCTGTTTTTCTACTATAGTATTTTCATGGTGTTTTGTCGGTGTCTGTCTTCATTTTTATGTGTACCCTACCAACTAGCTCACTGAGTTCCCAAACTTTTGAAGAGCAGGTATCCAGGTAGGTTGATGCAGAGGTCCGTTGATACATTTCTCACAAATTAATTATATAACTTTCAGTGCGTTCGATCTTGGCTTTTGCTTCAGTGGATTCAAACACATCTTTTCTACCTGAAGACTGATATGTTTATATAAACTGTATATGTATATATGTGAATAATATATATTTGCAAAAGGAAAATCTAATTGGTTCACCATGAAGTAAAGTTATAATCAGCACATCTACAATATTATCTCGATAGTTGTAATTTCAGAATAAATTAATAATAAAACGAATTCAACAGCAGATCTATACACCCACCATTTAATAATTCTAGCCAAGTGTCCTGCTGCTGCTTAAACATTGTTTGCTTGTGTATTAAGGCCTCCATAACTGTTCCTACCTGACAACACCGAAGCAAATATTTACCCATGTAATGCGCACACACTGCTTCACAATGCGGAGGTCTGTCCATCACACCGTTTTCTAGAAACGCATCTTCGGGCATCTTATACGGCAGTGGTCAGCAGTTGAAGGACGGAGCGGACTTTGAGCTGAGGATGGAAATTGGCCCTCTGGGTAAAATAGTTGGAGACCCCTGCTATATAGGGTGTAAAGGTTTACCCATTACCTACCCGGGAGGCGCCGAAGACACTATGGTTTGTCAGCTCACATGAAGCAAGACACTCTTGCCAAGGACGGATCGTAACTTTGAGGCAAGCTGCCCGCCGTGTCTGCATGTGAAATTTCCATTTCATCCCTTCTTACACCCTAATTGTCGAAAAAACTATTTGTGAAATTGCTCTTCACCAACGGTGGAGTCGCCGCACAATGGTAAAGTACGGCAGACCCACCAAGAAATCAACAGCCCCCCCCCCCCAGAAAAAAAGAATAATAATAAAATAAGAAGAAATTAAATAAATAAGATAATACCAATACCTGTCATCAGTTCAATTAGAAGCCGCTCTTTGGCTTGAACAGATCGACTCTTGAAAATATTGACAATATTTACAGCTAAGGGTATTCATTTTATAATCAGCCAATTGTTACGTCTCTAACTATAAAGACAGTCAGTGTTGCTTAATACTCTTGGGATGTTATGCGTAAGCAATTTTCCACAATGACACTGTTAGAATGCCTGGAATATACGTTTCTATAATTAGGCTATATGTCACTTAATGATAGGGGGGGGGAAAGGCGCAGGCGCAGCTATAACGTATACGCTTATAGTCTGGCACACAAACGATCGATTATGGAAGAACAGCTGCTGTTCCAGGGCAACTACCCGTTATAGAACTGTCGTAGTCTGTAGTTGAAATTGAAATTCAGATTCCTATGAAAAACACAACTAAACGCTATGTCAGATTTGCTTTCTGTAGCTGAATAACTCGCCTTTTTGATTCGTTAAGCAGCACTGTGGCTGGTGTTCGACGATTTGTTTTGAGAGGTCTTGACAGCCAGCTTTCACCTGTTTTAGGCCCCTCTAGGCAGTCCATAAAACATCCACCTGCGGACGTAGGTCTATGCGGCAAAGTCAGTCTTGCCTTTCATTTCTCTCTCGAGATTGCGTCACAAAAGGTTTAAATCTCACACCTTCCGTTTCTGTAGGCTACATCTCAGGCGTAATTGGTAAAGGTGATATTTATTTGAATATTCACGCAAACTTTGAATAACCCGAAAATAACCTCAAGTATTAGTTGACAGCTTATGCTAGACTCAGGGTCGAGTCTGTTTAAATTCAGACGTTCAGAATCTTTAATTTGCGTGACGACAACAGATTTCACAACTTTTGGAACCTCGATCAATCGTTTCCCCGCATTGTTTCTCCAATTTAAACATTTTCGTGCTGCCTATTGAAACAATGCATGTAGTAGGCTATCGTTAATGAGGGGAAAAACTTACAAAGGGAAAATAAAGGAGCGCCATCCTTATAAAACACCTTAAACAATGGTAAACAATGTGCGTGACGGAAACTTGGAGAGTTCACTGACTCTGATTTTTAATTAATTATGTTGTTGTTGATTATTATGGACAGGTGGATAAAAGACGATAGTTCCTGAAAGTTTGTATGACGAAAATACGTTTTTAATTAGGGGTAAGTGGGGTTTAATTGAGTTCTTTCCGAGTTCAAGCGACGCTGAAGGTGGGAGTTCTCCAAAATTAATGAAAAGGGTTAAATGTGGACTGGCATCATAGCCGGCTGTGATAGGCTACTTTTTCCACAAAAAACGAGATAGATTGTGAATCCATGCCAATCAGCGGCTGCCAGAATACTCTCAAGTTGATTAATTTCATACTCTTTGAAACACCAGAAATTGAATTTGAAATATTTTAAAAGTCATTTCTGGTGCGCTTTTATATTAAAAAATTAAGACTATGTTTCACATCTTCTGGTTATTTGTTTGATTTAAGTTGCCTCTATTCGTCTGCGTAGTGTTACTGTTATTTTACAAACGTCAGTAATGAATCAGCGGTATGACAGGCTAACCGACAAGAACTGAAACAGCTGGACATCATTTTTGCAATATTGATCGATATTTTACGTTTACGTTTGGACACTTTATGAGCCTTTTGAAATGAAAATATACCCCCATACTGAAGTTTTTATAATCATATTTAAGACTCAATAATATATCTTTGATAAGCGACGACTTCCACGTGCATACACAACGGAAGAGCTTAAGTTTAGTGCTGACCTAACTCTACGCATGCTGACATGAAAAGTTAAATACATTTCATCTGTGTTTTTTTCCGCAGATTTCAGTTGAAAGCGCGCACGGCCACGGTATGAATTAAAACAAATGGAATGCGCGTTCCCATCCCACGCCGTGCGCCCTGATTGGACGGCGGGCCAGCGGCTATTCCCCTTCTTCCCTTCATGAATAAAAGAAAGGCCTTGGAACCTATCGCCGCGCGCTGCTCCCACCTCCTGTTTCTTGCCTGAAAGTTCGCCACTTAAACTACCCCCAACCTCTGGCGTAGACTTTGCCATCAAAACTACGAGACCTAGAAGTACAACACGACAGAGAATATCACCTTCGCCCACGCCTGCCTAGGAGTGCTATATACAATCTCCCCCCTCCCCACCCCCAGCGTTACTCAAACACAGCACCTTGCATTCAGCGGTTGTTATAATTTTTTTCCAATGCCACCTGCCGTGCGATTTACCAAGTGTTTTCTGTTTTCTTCCTTTCGTGGGGCGTAGTGTTTTTTCCCATTAAGCCTAATCGGATCTCTTCTGATTTTTTTTTCTTTTTTGAATTTTAAAATTATTGCAGACCTGTAGTGTTTTTTTTTTTATTATTTCCAAGGCATATAATTACAAAATACGGACCTGTCTGTGTGACTAAAACTTTACATCGTCAGTGTGATTTTTTTTTCGGTGTAGCTACGATGGCTACGTTAGCAGGAACTGTTCCTCGAATGATGCGGCCGACGCCAGGGCAGAATTATCCAAGGACAGGATTTCCACTGGAAGGTAAGTTTTTAAAAATATATTCTAGCTTTTTTAAATTGACAAATATGGCAGGTGTTTAGCATCTAAACGTATTGATCCCGTTTTTAAAAGTCTCGATATATATAGCCTAACACCTCAATGTTTCAGAATTCACATCCGAGAAACAGAAATTTCACTCGCCCAAAACTTGAAGACATCGGTCTTTCGTAAAACATGTGTTTTGACTGTTTTTTGTCAACCTTTAAAACTTTAACCTCAATAGTTTAGAAACATATAACATTAATCCAGCAGTTGTCACTTGAAGTAGTCGATTTCTAGTACATGAGCTGATCACCCGTTACAATTTGTAAATGTCATTTTTATCATTCTCTTTATTTTGCAACATCAGAGTTCAAATGTGTCGGAAACTTTGCAAAGGCCCGTTTTTAAGCGCGACAAAGGATTTATTTTAAATAATATTCAGGGGAATATCCAAGCGCACCCCATAAATAAACCTTTTTATTTTTATGTATTGTTTATTCGGTTTGAGTCCTTCCGGCACACGACATCCGTGCTTAAGTATCTGATACACAATTGTCCAAAAAGAGCGACGATATAGTTGCCCGCGCTGCTGGATTTGCTGAAGTACTTCACAGGCGCAAATCAAAACAAAATTCGCAACAAAGAGATGGCTCAAAGGATCACATCAATATTTGTATAGCATGACTAGGAATAATGGAGATGGAAACAATCTCGCACTTCATCTCATCTTGAATGCAAAACCGGCCACTTAGGTGGCATCTCTCTGTAATGATACTTCGAGCAAAATTCTCGCCAAGTCGACCGGGTCAGTACGTTGTATTTGAAACGCTGCAATTGGGCGGCGGAAGACGGAGATACGCGTCTGGAAAATGACATCAATTAATTCTCATTTCCAGCAAGAACAACAGCTGAACCGTGTGTGTGATGCGTGCCAAACCTTCTTAAATCCGTTTTCTTTTCAGATTTAAAAGTTTTTATCAAGAAACAACTGTCCTGTCTATGTACAGTAATTTCAGCCATCAAATAAAAATGAGTTAGGGATGCATGTTGAAATTATTATTATTATTATTATTATTATTATTATTATTATTATTATTATTATTATTATTATTATTGTTATTGTTGTTGTTGTTGTTGTTGCTGCTGCTGCTGTTATTGCAGTGGTAGAGGGAAAATTCCTGTACATTTACTAAAGAGGCCAGTAGTATCAATAGAAATAATATGAAACTATTACTAATACAGTAGCTATACAAGATCAAATGTCTTTTTAATGTATTAAAATCTAAAATATTAAATGAACAGGTATATTTTCCGAAGGAAATACTTTTCAGATTGTCTTGATTTACGTTAATGTAAACATTATATATAGGTCTAATCATTTTATAACAGTTCACAATTGGGCAAAAGTGAAAAACAGTCCTAGTGTCTGTGATGTAGCCAATGTAGACGGTTGATTTTTTTTCAACATTAAATAATTGTATATAGATGGTGATGACTGGATTCCCATACAACACCGTTCTCTTGTGATATTTTGCTGCTCATTTTATATCCAAATTTTAAAACGAATGCACACCGCCATTTCCTCGAACCTTCATTCAGTGACTGCAATTGGGCGTGTATTTCCAGCTGCTGAAACTAACTATGTGCTCTCGCGGTACAGTGTCAACCCCACTGGGCCAGGGCCGCGTGAACCAGCTCGGCGGAGTGTTTATCAATGGGAGGCCGCTGCCGAATCACATTCGACACAAGATAGTGGAGATGGCCCATCACGGCATCCGACCCTGCGTGATCTCGCGACAGCTGCGAGTTTCCCACGGCTGCGTGTCCAAAATCCTCTGCCGGTACCAGGAGACCGGGTCGATCCGCCCTGGGGCTATAGGTGGAAGCAAACCCAGGGTGAGTGCAAATAAAAGTTCGGGGTTCAGGAGATACATAGCGACAGAGGCAGAACCCCACGGGTCGTGCTCCAGCTATTGCTTTCCTTAAGTAAAACTAAAAAATAAAGCCAATGATGTCTAATGTCTAGAGATTACGATGACGTGGGTTATTATTATTATTATTATTATTATTATTATTATTATTATTATTATTAATAATAATAATAATAATAATAATAATATAATTACTAGGAAGATATTAGTGTTTTCGATATTTTTATACCAAAAATTAAGTTGAAATAGTACTGCTAAAATGAATCCCTTAATGTTAGCTGTCTTAGGCCTAATTGATATTATCATCCACATTTTACATATAGATGTATGAGTATATAAAAGTACATAGTATACAATTCTTAACACAGCTACGCAACAAGAACTTGCATTAACTTTAAAAATGGGTCTCTAAATTAGTTATACATGCGTTTAAATGCGAGGCTTTGTGATCATAAATTAATACTTTCTTCATGTTGGGTCTTTAAAACTTTATTTTTACAGACATCACGGAAACATAACGTCTTAAAGCGAGGCAGTACTTTATCCGGGTCATTTTTAAAGATATTTAAATATTTTAAATTGTCATAACAAAGATAGTGACACCGAAACGAACTTACATTACGTCGTGCGATGATTGTGGTGATTTATGACTGCGGAGTGAAGCGCTGATTCAGCGCCATCGATGTAAGTTTAAAGTTTTTGTGTCCTGTCTCTTTCTGTGGTTTTGTTCTGTGTAAATTTAAACCAAAAGCAGGTGGCAACGCCTGACGTTGAGAAACGGATAGAGGAATACAAACGGGAGAACCCAGGCATGTTCAGCTGGGAGATCCGCGACAAGCTTCTGAAGGACGGGCTGTGTGACAGAAGCACGGTGCCTTCAGGTGAGGCCTCTTCTGGTAAGCACATTTTTTTCTTGTTAACATATCAGGGCGTCGCTTAAAACGTCACCACACAAGCGCGGACGTGCACGGACACAGAAAGATAAGGCCAAAACATTATAAATAATAATGATCTTTAATATCTTCCGGACACATAGGCCTACGTATACATTTAAAAACGCAACACTAACTTATAACATTGTGCAAACGTTAAAAAATAAGGTGAAAATCTCTGAAGATAAATAAAACATATCAACAAATATAAGTTAAAACAACGGTGATTTATGTAGGCCTAACGTAACTGTTTACCTTTTTGTGGTGGGTGACTGATATGTCTTCTGAAAACTGTTCGGGATCCATCTTGAAAGTAGCATTTCCAAACGCAGATAATAAATTCTGTCGTGGTTCTGTGTGTCCATCAGTAAGCTCAATCAGCCGAGTTCTCAGAGCCCGGTTCGGCAAGAAAGATGACGATGACGACTGCGATAAAAAGGACGAAGACGGAGAGAGGAAAACTAAGCACAGTATCGACGGAATTCTCGGAGATAAAGGTAATCCAGTCCGTCCACTGTGCTTTTTATAATAATTGAAATTTAGAGAAAAAATAAAATTACAAAAGAACAATAATAATGTATTTGAAAGTTAAGCCATTCTACGTGTTGTTTAATTTTTAAGTAATTTATTTCACAAAACTAAAGTCCAATCAAAATTATTCATTTTATTTATCTTACGTCAATTTTATAATCAGAGTCAAATTCTTTGATTCTTTTTTTTTTAAGTCTCCGAGTCTGTAGTTAATTATTTATATGAGCGATGACTGAAGGGATTTGGGACTAGTCAATTAATTTGTATAACAAACTCGCCTTCCGTTTTTTACATGGTTATTTTGAACGATATTTGACAGTTCACCGATTTCACAATTAATGACAGCAACCACACCTACCCGGTTTGTCACAAAAAATAAGAACAGACGGTATTTAATTCAGTATCCATTTCTAATTCCTAATTAACAAAGTTACTTTTTAACATTTTTGTAAATGGTGTATTTCCGCTAGAATTGTTGCTCGTGCAGTGTGATGTCTGGAATGTGATGTTATTTTTTTTATTGGAAAACAACTTTTAACACGGAGCTAAACAGATGGAGATGAAGAGTGATAGAGCGAAGGAGAGAGGGAGTGGAGGCGAGATTTAAAACACGCTGTTGATTTTTGTCTCACAGCCAAGCGCATGATAAGAGACTCCTTCCCAGTCATTCAGTAAACCGTTTTCAGAGGGAGACAAATGTTACCAAATAAGGTGATCAAACATTTGTGTATAGGGTTTAAATAAACGGTCACAAGAATCTTTTCACTAAAAGTAGACCTATTCTTTTTTTCCAAACTTGAAGATGAACTTCAGTCGTAAAAAGCTTATATTCCATTGAAGGTTTTTTTAAAGCAAAGATTCCGCGGTACAAAAGCGCGTAGCATAAAGCGGGCAGCTAAAAGGGAAACAGGCCTGTCCTTTCTCATTCAGAAACTGGCAAAGAAAAAAAAACTCTGCACAAAAGGCCAAGAGGGGAAATAAAGGGAGATGAATTATTCAATACACCCTGCTGTTAGATAGTTTTGTAATACTATCGAATCGTCTGTTGGAAGAGAAGAAGCAAAACGGTCCATTCTTTTTTGCAAGTGGCATGTACTCATTCCGAAATCGCCACATTGTGCGAATTAACAGGAAATTTGTTGGTGTGCGCCCTTAACCACCACTTTCACTTTCAAAATATATATGTATTTTGTTTTCATATTTTGTCAGTAATTAGTAACTCTTTCTTTCGTTTTTAAAGCCTCCTGCAGGACTCTGATTGAAACGAATGTATATCCCCCTGTGATTTAACTGAGATAATTGTTTATCACTGAAGTTGATATCGGCCTGTCATGCTCTTAGTTCATTCTGTTTGTGATTTTCCCAGATGTATGTATACATGTATGTACGCATGATTTATTCATTCGTTCGTTAGCTTGTTTGTTTGTTTACTTAATTGGTGTTAATAGTGTGGGCTCTATCGCATATTTTTCACCCGGCGTGTCTGTCTCGGCTCCAGCACAGTATGAAGAAAGTAGTTGTCTCCAGTCTGTTGACAGGTCTGGAGCGATTTCAATTAATTTTATTTTAGTTATAAGTAATTAATTTAACACTCAAACGTATTAAACGTATCAGTCTTCTAAACCCACGCGCTTGTTATTTGGTTTTATGGGGAAAAAGTGTGTTTAAGTCCGCGTTTTGTCTACTTGTTTACCTGGTCTTTCTATAAATGCATTTCACTGTTTGGTAACGGAGGTATCTGATAACCATTCCGTGTACCAGTTAAAGCCAGCGTAGTAAATACCCATTTTTAATTCTCTGAAAGATTCGTCCTTGTGTTTGTTTTCATTCTGCCGCGTGAGTGACATTTAATGACGTTAAGTCTTTTAGAGTTCGTAATGAAAACGCTGTCTTTTGAATGGGTGGCTGTGGTGGAGGGTGTATCTGCTCCGAGGCATAGTGGGAAACGCGTTTATCCCCGGACAACTCTCACTCGCGGAGTTTCATGCACAACCGTAATGTTGAAGGGTTTTAAGGCTGATTAAATTGAGCCTTTTATTTATTTCCACTTTCATCTCTAAACGGCTCACTCTCGTTTGCCTCAGGCGCAGATTGGCGATATTTTAGGTTTCTTTTATAGTTGCTCAGATTTTATTTATTTGTGTTTATTCATTTAGGCTACTTACTTCGGTTTGTATTAGAAGCTGACACCTTAAGTAGATGCTGAAATGATGTAACGCACAAGACTGGGGAACAACGTTACTTAATTCACTTACAGTTACCAGTAGTTTATATATCACGTAACCTATGCAATGGTTTTGGTGAGGCAGGAAGGAGTTTTGTTTTGGGGAGGGGTGTAAATTTGAATTAAAACAGATAATGCTGTCAATTCCAACTTTTCTCTTGAAATATATGAGTAATATTACAAAACCCCGTACTAAAGTAATTTGATCAAGCTTTCACTGTCAGGAGTGGTATCAGTGAATGCCGACTTGTATTTCTAACAATTTCATTCCGATGCTGCCCGTTTCTAAATTTAAGGTCATGTGAGTGGAGAGTTACATTTTGGGGATGCTACGCCTGCGTCTGTTATATAGAAAGTGTAAAGTGTTTGCTGAAGCCTGCCAAGTTTAATTACGAGCCCGAGAAG
Organism: Hippopotamyrus pictus; assembly: GCA_026781145.1. Lineage (NCBI taxonomy): Eukaryota > Metazoa > Chordata > Actinopteri > Osteoglossiformes > Mormyridae > Hippopotamyrus > Hippopotamyrus pictus. The sequence continues at coordinate 22,834,018 of JAODLC010000133.1, read as the reverse complement.
GGGAGAGAGGCTTGACCGCGATGAGGAAAAAATATACTTGGCTCCACACCTGGAGGTGGTTATTGTTTGGGGCAGCGCGCGGATTGAAAGGGAAACGATCTGTTCGTTTATCGGGTGGCATCTGCAGTGATTAAACCAACAAACCGGCTTTTGTAAATACGTGTTGGAGAGAAGGAGGCGACGGACACTTGAGCAAATCGTCGGATTACCTGAGGTTCTCAATCTAATCAAACAGAGGCCAGGCGGGATTTGGGACTGTTGTGAGGTGGATCAGAGAAGATAATAGAGGGCAGTGGAAAGATAGTGGGGTGTCAGGCAAACCCGGGCTTCGGGCTCGGATTCCCTGTGAATATTCAATTAAAAGGGAAAGTGCCGTTGGATAGTAGTCGCGAAAAAAATGCGAAAGAAGACGGGAATCTTTAGAAAAACCGGAGATAACGCTTCTCGAATGTGATGCCAACCGTCGAGCTCATAAAGAAATTTATCTGCGTAAATAAACAACCGTGATAATGAAGGAACGCAAGATATTGGGCTTGAAATAAAAGCTATAATTTTGCTGATTATAGCCATATTAAAATATTTTAAAAGGGATATAGGAAATCGAACAGCTAAACGGAACGGAACGCCCCCCCCCCCCCCACTCACACACTACTACAGACCACAGACCACGTCTAAGCAGAAGTTAATGTGTAGGCTATTTAAGTCTAAAATAAGGCTCAGTCGAAGGAGAAGGCGGTAATACAGGGCTGGAGACCACTTCAAACAGATTCATCAGGAACGGCGAAAGAGATTTGGTGAAAGTATGGGGAAGTTTTTCGGCTATTAATAACATTTTTTCCTCGGGCGCGCGGAGTCACTCAATCTGCGCGTTTCTCGAAGCTATTTGGCTGGGTGGAAATTCAGGGAGACCCAAATGTTGGGGAGAGATAACGGAGCCATCACAGACGGTCCGCGTTCAGTGCGCTGCTGCATTAAACTCGGATTAACCTCCTCTTTCCACCCTCCACGTTTCAGTGGAATGTACATAAGAACGTTTCGTTTGGAAACATATACACAATGTGGAAGGTTTCAGTCAAGTGCAGTGCATTGGATAAAGGCAATCGTGATAATAATCTCATTTAAAGTATTGAACATGTTTGTTCTTTATTATTCAGTTTTCGTAAAATGTGAATACCTATAAGCTATATATTATGTTTAATAATATTTGTGAGCGACAGTGCATGAATTGTTCTTTACACATGCACATCATCGATGGTGTAACATTGTAAACCTTTTGCAAGTTATACATTGTGTATGACGAAAAATTGTGCCCGAATTATTTCCCTATGAAACGTATTTTGGTCGCTACGAATTGCGAGTAATTAATTTCTTCCACGTGACTTATATTTATATGAGCTCACTGTTGTATTGAAAATGGGTATGGGGGGGGTGGGCAAGGACACGATGAACTCCATCACTCAAACCCAGTGACGTAATTCGTGGAACAAATCAAATTAGCCAAACCAGCAACAAATGACCGTAATTTGGATTTTAAAAGGCATTGTTAAACAAATTCCATCGTTTTTAAAAGGAGGACAATACGATATTAATTTATAACAAAAATACTGAATGTGTTTTAGAACTGACGCCTATATTAAACATGGAAAGGAAATTAAATTCGTTTTCATATCATTCTATTTTTGAAGGTTCGAGATTTAAGAACCGAAATAATCGTTTGTAATTTATGCTAAATTATGTTTTGTTGAAACTTGTGTTTTGACATCAAACATTGTTTATACTTTCATTTCACATGGGGTCTTGGATTGCAAGCTTTCAAAGACCAATTTAGTAATGCCTATATTTGTTGCTCCTTCGGAAGGTCTGAAATATGATTTAAGGCGAGCACATTCACCTTACATGCAGTCCGTGAGGCTATAATCACCTTTCGATTAAGTAATATGATTTGATTTATTTTAACATTATAGATGTTTAACATTATAGATGTCCTAGCGAATATTTAATATCCGCTTTCAGGGCGACAAAATAGATTTCAAGGCAAAGTAAGACACGTCTGTGCTGATTTGAGTCGACGGATTAAATTTCCAGCAGGACATGCAGAATCGTGGCAAGTAATGTCAACTAATGCCAATTTATGAAGACATTAGTCATCTTCAGAGAGCAGAGTGTCCACATTAAACCCTCTCATCGGACGGAATATTAATATGCAATTATATCTGAACGGCTCGGCTGACCGGTGATCTTGGGGTGGACCCCGGAGTTGTCAAGAAAGGGATTTTGGTGAGTGTTTCGGAGTTTGCACAAAAGTGGAATAAAGAGGGAAAATAGAAAGTAGGTGAGAAAAAATAGAGGCAGTTAGACGAAATTGAGAGGCTTATAGTCTTTGATCCTTGGGTACATTTGCTTATCGGAAACATTTGTGGCGACACCAACACAATGGGAGTTCATCATATTACAGGCCGCCAGTGCCGCTTTCAGGCCTGTCTGCCTATTAATTAAAGCGATTCTTTCCTTGTGGGACATGCTCTATCTGCGCACACATATTACTTACCAGAATTGTCTCTGGTGGGCTTTTCGGAAAGGGACAATCTCCCTTTTCGGGCTGCTTATGGGAAATTCAAAAGTGTACAGAAGAAGACATGGGGATTTCGCTTTCATATATAAAGGCGAGTTCATAATCCCCTTTTTTGCTCAATAACTTTAAAGGATTTCATTTCTCTTCTCATTTAAAGGTTTAGGATCTTACAGTGTTGCGAGAAACGGCTGTGGTACGTGAAGGTGAATGCTAAATTCACCACACTATCCAGCGAAAATAACTCTCATTCTCTACAAAATTTTACAACAATGGTCAAATCCAAATAGCTCAAACGATTTCACGCATTCACGCAGTTTGTTCGTGTTTGGCCAGCTAGTAGGTCTTAACCCCAACAGGCAAGTGATCAGTTTATTTGCCCGTCGTTTCGCAGCGGCCACAATCTGCGTCTCTCCTCTAACTCCGTGCGGTTTATTTGTGTGACCCTCACCGCATGCGGCTGGATGGGCAGCAGCGTGCTAGATTTCATGAACAAAACGAGCAAACGACCCGGGAAACGCCTGCTGACACAAATTAAAAGGAGAAGTTCTGGCCTCCAGACGTCCCATTGCGCCTCAAAACATATTTTTGATACTGGACCACGGCCGTAATTTCAGTGGGTGTTAAGTTTTGTTCTTTCTAAAACAAGAGAATCTCTTCCTGACCCCAGTAAATGCCAAAAATAGCAAGTGTGGAGTCGCATTAAAGAGTGTACATTTTATTCACTTTCACTATTTTTGTGATGCAGTTTTAATAGTGGTGACGGGAATTAATTACTGCATTCGAATGAGCGAATTATCAATTGCTTAATTTTTTTGAATTACCATGACTTTATTAGTCACATTACGAAGCACGCGCGATGACTATGAATACTGCGGTGTTAATTTCAACCATCATATTTTTTGTTAACTAGCCCTATGTGAAGTTCATAAAAAACGCACAACTGACCGGGGATTTCAATTTGCCCGTGAAGCGCACAGCAAATGCAACTATGTAGAAAGAAACTCAAAATTTCGTTGCGTTTGCGTTTTTTGATTTAATTAGCCTAAGTTTGAATCGGATCAGGCGCGAGTCTAGTTCTGTCCTAGAGGATTTACCGACCCTATGTGAAAAGTTGGATTGCGTTAAACCTACCGGGGGCAACAAGAGTTTTTGCTCACGTATTAGAACCAGTTGTAAAGATGCAATTTCGTGCTGCATTTTTTATTTTATAAAATATATTTTATATTGGTCTGTGTGTTTTTATGACGAATTTACAGTTTGAACGAATTAGGCTATTTCAACCAATCGTTAGCTAAGCTAATTTTCCCCAGATTTGCTACTTCATCAACGCCCAAGAAACTGTTGCAGAATTTGTTTGGAAGAGAAGCGGTTACGCGCTCGTTTGCAGTCCGGTGCTCAGAAGTCCATTTCTAATCCGCCTTTCATTTTTGCCGACGAATGCCGGGAATCTTTATCTCGGTGGCGACCCAAAGGGGGCCTGATTAGCCAACAAAAGACGGTCATTACACAGTGCATGAAAGAGCAGTAGCAGTCAGAGACTTCCCCCAAATTAACGTTTAGCTTTCCATGGGTCACTTGTATGAAAGCCATGAACAGACAGACGTTTCTCGAAACGGAACATTGGACTTAAAATTTCATTTCGTTTTTGACAAGGTGGTTTCCATCCAGTTTGGCCTCACACTTTTAGCCTATTTCACCCATGGCCCTCCCTAACGTGAATAAGGAGCACGAAACACGCACGTTACTCTATTTCATAGGTAAGGTGACGATGCTGATCGCAGCGAAGCACTTTCCTGTCTGAATGCTCTTCTTCTGTCAGTTAATATGCCCCTTTTGATCGAGGGTGCAGTCGGTAAACGTGACCATTTATCGTTTCTGTGTAACTCATCACAGGTAGGGAAGGTTTTTAAAAAAATCTTTCATCCCACGTCCTACAAACGCAAACAATAACATTTTACCGATACGCTAACTTTTGCGCCAGCTCGTGTAACTTTGCTCCAAAATAGCGTCTGTCAATGTAAAATTTATATATAAGTGTATAAAAGTGTTCCATGCAGCAGCCTGGGAAAATATATCAATTTGTCATAATCATAGATGGAGGCGGTTAATTTTCATCGGAAATAAACTTGGATCATCTCAAACTCACTTCATGGAAGATTTTTAAGGTAAGAGTAATAGTAAAGTTATAGAATTAAATACGGCACTTCTTAAAAAGACGCAAACATCTGGTTTTATATGAAAGGCCACTTTATTTATCTAACACTTACAGGATTATTATAAATAAAAATCTGAAAGTCCATAATTTAAACAAGTGATTAATACATAGGTAGGCCTAGCTACATACAGGCAAACCTATAAACAGGATTACATATAGTAATAATCCGCATCATCAAATAGATTATAAAAGTCTGAAAAAAAACCGTTTTAGGTCTGTTGGCATGACAGCCCCTGAATAGCAGATGATAAACATAATTGGACTTGAATTTTTAGTGTCGTTATGTACTAATCTTGCTATTCTATTCCGATGAAATTCAATTGTTCTAGCAGTGAATGCTATTTATCAACATTTGCTTTTTTCAAATAGGACCTATCTGTTTTTCGTCTGTTGCTAACATTATGTCCTTTGACTAATTAGACGCCATTAATATGTTTTGCCGCGCGCTAAGATTTGATCCATGGACCTTTTGCGGCTATTAGCGTATGGCTGTCAAGAGCTACCAGTGGGCATTTAAATCACATTCGGTTCAAAAGCTGTTTTATCATTGGCCCTTGGAGTCTGACAGCTTGCTTGAACGGCAACCTCGGGGATGAGGATATATTTTTTCAATTCCGTTTTTCTGTAGCCTCAGATTAGCAGCGGCGGCTTCGGGGATGTGAACAATAAGGAATCCCATGCTGCAGTTAAATTGGAAGGAGAGCCCGAGTCACCTTCCTCCTACAGCAAGTCGTCTTGCGCAACTTGGCGCAACTTTACGACCACCACTCGGTCGGTTGAGAGTAAAGGCGGATAAATTGTATGTATTAATAATTATACGTATAGAATGTGTTATACGCGCACGTCAACACATGTGACGGACATTAAGAAAAATGTAATCATTTAATCTACAGGGCGAAATACGTAAGAGACGGTAAATAAGGGCAATACATTTGAATGTGTAAGTAAACATAAATGTCATCAACCATATTTTCATGACAAGGGGATCCTCAACTTGAAGTTGAACACATTTTTTTTTGTAGTTTTCGCTCAATGACAGATTATTACATTATAGTATTACATTCTTTATTTTCTGTTTTACACGCCGTGTTATTAAATGACCGGTACACGAACGAAACTAGCGAGCGTAGATAAGATGGAAAAGTGTCTCGGCCATTTCTGTCGACCCCCCCCCC
>JAODLC010000133.1:22815195-22827956 GCA_026781145.1 Hippopotamyrus pictus | reverse complement strand
CCGGTCCAAAAAATTATACCTAAATATGTTTTTTTTTTTTAAGCATTTTAACACAAAATGAACCGGATAAAACAAGACTAAGTCGGAAAGCCGCAGCTGACAGGAGAAAGCCATCCAGGGATCTCCAGATGAATCTGACTCGGAAATCATAACTTGACCAGCTTCCCCCCTCTCCTTTTCTAAAACTAACTCATTGAACTTGTCAGATCTAATTAGGGCATTTAAACGCCTATCTGTTTTGCGGGGAAACAGTGGGCGGGTGGGTAGCGGCTGCTGGTGCGGCTTTGGGGACTTTTTTTTAGTGAATTCCCGAAAGAGAAGAGCAAGAGGCGGGGTGGCGGAGGCTTGGGCTGCGCAGGGCTGGCGAGAGAAAGGGCTTCTCTGTGTGCGTTTTGCGGGTTTGTCATTATCGCTTCCCACCCCTGTGGGCAAAACAGGGGAGCCGGAGCGCGGAACGTGGCAGTCCGTCCTAATTAGGTATGAAATTAATTAAAATATACATCAATTAAAGGCTTTAAAGTTTTGCGAAAATTTTCACACTGTTTAAAGGTATAACAGTGGATTAATGGCTTACTGCCAATACTGAAATTTATTGCGTTTATATAATTCGCGCTGCCTGTCTAACGGGTGTCAGCCGGTTTTAAAATCCTGAGAAAATTAGGAAAATACCCGTACTGCTCCAATTATTTACTCCACTGAGTGCATTCGTAACTTCCAAATCAAACAAGACAATCATGGCTCCTCTCAGTACGTTTAATTGACAGCAAGTAGGACGATTCTACCCGATCGTCTCATTGCGCGTTGCGCTGAATTGCTGCTCCGGGCATACGTATCCATATGTCTTTTCAAATAAGATGTCGTTTGCCGCGAATCGTTCTCTTTCTTTGTTTTGCTTCAGAATAAGTGAAAATTCAATTGTCTTTTTTCTCTCTTGGCAGAGTATTTCATTCTTGAAAAGGAGTGCCTTTTTCTCTTGTGTTTGGCCTAAGAATCCTCTGATCTCTGACAGCCCACTCTCCCCATTGTCAGGTCAAATGGCTTCCAACAAAAAAGAGAGAAAGAAATGGGGGGGTAGAGAACCGTCTGTTGTGTCTTGAAGCCCGCTGCATCGGCCATTCAGACAACTTGATGAACTCCTCCAAAAAGTTTATTAAGGGGGAGAACAATACGGACTAAAGCCTTTGGATGAGCAGGCAGACAGTTTATAAACTCTGAGACTATTGTGCCTTGAAGGCAGATGCATGAATACTTCTGAATGGGCTCCTTTCCAGTGACACGATGGAGCCAGACAACAGCGTGTTCAGAGAGGTCCAACTCGCGTCACTGCATTCTCTGTGTTCTCGCACATTCATGTGCGTCTGTGCTGTGCACTGGCCGCCCCCATGCCCCCCCCCCCAGCCCAGAACCATGTGCAGTGGGACCCGTCTCACCTTTCGCATCCAGTGACAGGTGTCTGTCCATATGCAGTTTTCCCCGCTAAACTTTTAATGCTGGTTAAAGACACAGACCGTGATTAAATTGTCTTTTAAATATAGTTTTGCTTTTTATCTTCTTTTACAGTTGTTTTTCACATTGTTTCCTCTTCCACCTCAAGTGTTACAGTGTAGCTGTTCTCAGTGCTGACATCACAATTGCTGTTGCATATGAGAACCAGACAGTTGATTTTCTTATTAAAAGTTTGCCTACTGAACCGTTCCCCATTCACTTAAATCATGTTTGGCAAATATCTACGCTTTTGGCCAAGTATCTATTTTTGATGCCGCGCTGTGTCATGAATGTCATCAGGAATGCAAAAGATATTTATGTCTTTGTGTGACTGTGATTCATCGGCCAAATTTACGGCGCTTTTCAGAGGAATGGACTGCGGTATAACTTTTATATGGTGATTCTCTGAAGGGGCTTGCGGACTGACAGGACCAGAACCTGTACGACACTTAACGGCAATTAACAGATATATTAATCATCATTCTTTTGTCTGACTCTTTCAGCTGCTTTGCAAGTATTATTTATTGAGAATTTGATCATGCAGGAGTTGGGGGCTTAGAATGGTGATGTTGTGAAATAGCCCGACAGTCTGGCTGGTTAGTGCATGTGGCACAGACACTGCGGTGGGTGTCAAGCGGGGAATCTGTCATACGCATCATCAGCTGCCTGGCCGCCATATTGAGAGTCACCACCCCGCTCCTTTTGTATAGCCAGTCATCCGAGAATAATGAGTATGCAGACTTCACTTTTGTGGCACAGTGAGACTCTGGCTATCAGGGCCGGTGACAGAAAGGTTCCACTTTTCAGTTGACGCTGCGATTGTTATGTGATGTTTAAGTGATGAGATGTGCCATTTGCAGACCAGCTGAACTGTGTATTTTGTTACGGAAGCAGAGGAAAGGCTTAAAGTGTCATTATGGCCTGTCCTATAATAATGATAATATTGATGGAGACAGCACACTAAAATCTCCAAACCCCTGCTAAGCTTTCAGTCCTAGAACCCTTTCCAGAGGAACCTGTTTTTTTTTTTTTTTTGAGTTCCATGACCTGCGACATGTGGCTGTCCCTTCCTTGACCTCTGTGTAAAGGTGCCCAGCTCAGGGTAGTGGGGGGGGCGAGGGGGATCCAGCAGGTGTCACCTTTAGCTAGACAGTCCCCACCCTGAGCAGAGTCCCAGTGAGATTGTTAACGAGAATGACTTTGGCAGGGGACTGGATTACACTCTTAGGCCGCGGTTATAAAGGATGAGGCCATCCTAAACAGACCACAACAAAAAGCAGAAACAAAGATCAATACTCTGTTAGTGTCTCTAGCCAGCACTTATCTGCCTTTTCCTTTCTTTGCTGTCTGGACAGCCAATCCTCTTTAAACTGCAATCGAGGAGGGCTTGTTCCATTACTTGCCCAAAATGTGTTAATTAGAGGCTCTGCCAGTTGCATTCATGCCTTTGAGCGACCGCGAATTCACAGCGGTACGTTTCTTAGTGTCCGGGATGACGGAGGAATTCAAGGTCACCAGAAGCAGTAGCACAGAGGCATGATGGGATTGGTGGTACTTTGGGACTGTGGGTTTGGCGTCTCCTTAAAGAAAAGCACTGGTAAGAACGGGGAACGAGGGATGGGAGGGGGGCCAAAGTGGCCGGCCTGCTCATTGGTAAACTTGAGTGGGTATCTGTCTAGACAAGAAAAACAATTTATTTTCTGAAGAGGCATTTAGTTCTCTCTCAGCAGTAATTCTGAGCCATGCCACAGGGACAGACAAGGGCTCTCAGTGCGGCAGATTATTGCCTACAGGTTTATGTTGCAGTACAAGAATAGTCCTGTTTAATGAACCCCAGTCTTGGTGCCCCGGTCCGCTGGCCAAAGCATTTCTCTGAAGACCTGCATAAATAAATGGGCCTTCTGTGTCATTCCACCACAGCAGTGTCACTTTCTTCAGTCATGGCAGAAGTTGGACGGAGAGACGAGGAGGGGACTTTCACTCTGTCATCGCATCAGAGACACTTTCCTGTTCAGTGTCATGATAGTTCCCGTATAATTCTGTTCTGATGTCTTTGTTTTATAGGATTTATATCTAACTGTGTATTATTCTGGTGTATTTACCATGAGACAAACTCACCTGTATATAACTATGCACATACATTTATGTTGATATAAATTCAGTTATATGTATATTTGTGTATGTCTGTGTGTGTAGATCTATATATAAAAGATTTTATGTGAGCCTGCTCAGGAGAGGTGGGTGGATGGATGGATGAATGGATGTTTGAGGTCTATGTGTAACCGTATCATATGTATAGGTGCATGTTTAGACACACATCATTTCACATTTGCGCTTGGTCCCCTTAGGAGAAAAGCTGCTCTGTGATGGGGAACGTGCTCCGTGATTGGGAACGTGCTCCGTGACGGGGAACATGCTCCCTGATGGGAACTGTGCTCCGTGACGGGGAACATGTTCCCTGATGAAGATCATGCTTTCGTGATGGGGATCGTGCTCTCGTGACGGGGAACATGCTCTCATGATGGGGATTGTGTTCTCGTTACAGGGAACGTGCTCCCTGATGAAAATCATGCTCTTGTGATGAGGATCGTGCTCTTGTGATGGGGAACGTGCTCCGTGACGGGAATCATGCTCTCGTGATGGGGGACATGCTCCGTGACGGGGATCGTGCTCTTGTGATGGGGAACGTGCTCCGTGACGGGGATCGTGCTCTCATGACGGGGAACATGCTCCCTGATGAAGATCATGCTCTCATGATGTGGATCGTGCTCTTGTGATGGGGATTGTGCTCTCGTGATGGGGAACATGCTCCGTGACGGGGATCGCGCTCTCGTGATGGGGATCGCGCTCTCTTGATGGGGATCGCGCTCTCTTGATGGGGATCGCGCTCTCTTGATGGGGATCGCGCTCTCGTGATGGGGATCGCGCTCCCTGATGAAGATCATGCACTCATGATGGGGATCAAGCTCTCGTGATGGGGATCAAGCTCTCGTGATGGGGATCGTGCTCCGTGACGGGGATCGCGCTCTTGTGATGGGGATCGTGCTCTCGTGATGGGGAACGTGCTCCCTGATGAAGATCATGCTCTCGTGATGGAGATTGTGCTTTTGTGACGGGGATCGTGCTCTCGTGATGCGGAAAGTGCTCTGTGACGGGGATCGTGCTCTCGTGATGGGGATCGTGCTCTCGTGACGGGGATAGTGCTCCGTGACGGGAATCGTGCTCCGTGACGGGGATCGTGCTCTCGTGACGGGGATCGTGCTCTCGTGACAGGGATCGTGCTCCGTGACAGGGATCGTGCTCTTGTAACAGGGATCCCTTCAGAGGATCCAGCCTTCAGTGATGTGACATGCATGTCTGCCTAGTGTCTCTGCAGACAAACCGCCATGCACACAGGCTTTCTGTCATTTTTACTATACATTTACCTGGCGTAGAAGAAAAAAATCAACTTTTACTGAGGAACTGTGACAGTATCTGATAGTCCAAAACTACCAAATGCAGATTTACAAATGTCTGTGTAGACGTTTTTCTGTGTGTAACCCAGTTACGTAATTAAGAAATGTCTGTAAAACATCCCATGACAGTTTACCCCCTTATCAAAATCACCTTATCATTCAACATATACACTTGGCCTATATTGGTCTATAACAAATAGACATGACCTCTGTTTGCTCCACTTCTGCTGTATACTGCCATTTTGACGTGATGTTCGTGGTTGAAGGAGTGGACTGCAGCCCCAGAGTTTTCGAAGCCACTGTCAGCCATTGTCTGTCATGCCTTTTGTTAAGCCAACTTGCTGGTACTTTGAATCATTCTGATCCACATGCCAGTTATTTAACCCTTTATGGTCTGCAGCAGCCAGACAGCAATGCAATCTTCCTCGAAAGATGCATTAATATAACTAAACATACTGGATTTCAGAGGTGAGAAATACTTGGAAATGTTCTCCTTCAGAAAAATCACCGAACACATCTTAAGGCAGGTTACCTTAGACAAAGCGAGTTATAATTCATTAGGTAATATTCCTATATCACCTGACACTGTTAGTAAATCATCTGCTGTTAGTAATGGTAACTGGACACATTTGTAAACCAGTTGGTCGTAGCTGTATGTCGCCTGGCTGTATGTGCTAGCTGGCAGTATTTTTAACCTACTTGGCATCCCATAAATGACAAATCATTTGTAATCAGTTGCCAGTTTCTACAGCTAGCTGGCTGTATTTTATAGTTTTTCAGTAGTTAATGTTGGCTAGCAGTGTCTCAGTCAGGAGTATTGGTCATTGATGAGATATGTCCACTACCACTTTGGTTTGTTTTTTGTGTTCTTTTATGAAATGTCTTGCTGGAATTATATTTAAACAAAATATATTTCAAATGTTAGCGGCTGAAACTGAAATATATTCAGTTTGAGAAAACGTGAAAGGTAAGACAATCAGAATCCGGTCCCAGACTATTTTCGTGAACAATTTCACTGTAATACGGTCATTTATTTAGTGAATCAAGTAAATCATTCTGAATATGAGAAGTGAGGGAGGAAAAAAGCTTCGAACGTGAATTAATGAAATGCGGCATCCCTCCCTCTGTCTCTCTCTTTTCTGTTGTAATGTTAAATAGGCTGCAGAGAAAGGATGATCCTGTCTAATTTAAAAAGGAGAAAAGGTAGCGTAATTACACGCAGCGTTCCGCGACGCGCCGAAATTATTTCAAACTTTGCGTCGGCCGATTTTCTGCGCCTGCCAAAGCTGTCAGCCTGCGCTCCGCGGAGGGGAGGCTGCACCGGGCGGCCGGATTACGGCGACACGCCATCTACCGCAAGCGGCCACGTTGGTGGGGGGGGGGGGGGGGCAGTAATTTCTAGCTAATTTCATTATGCCGGATGGACGGCCGAGGCTACGCGAGGCGGCTATTAAGCCCGGAGGCGCTAGTTGCGTTGCTTAGCACCATGATCGGCTAGTTTTAAAAATCACCCACAGCCCATGCCACTTACCGCCATAACATTTCCCATTTTATGCCTTTCGTCCCTGAATCTTCATTAGCTGTGTTTATATGTTTTCCTCCCCCCACCGCTATCACCCCCACAACGACGACAATAAATATGTCCGTACAGTGTTGCAAATTAGAAATTTGTTCAGATTTTTTCCACCCAGTTAAAATGTACTTGGCGTGGGACGCGGCGGCAGTGCGGCTGACTCCCTTTATTATAAACTTGCGGCTCATTTGCCGACCCTCTGCCCTCATCCTCAGGCCAAACGTACAGTGTTAATATATATAAATATATATATATATTTCTTTAAAATGCTTTTTTTCCCCTCTCCGATCGCACATCCGCGGTACGCAAACAGAGCCCGTTTGTGATGCGGAACTTGTACTTGTTGCATCCAGGGATTATACCGCAAACAGTGATCACGTGTTCTAGTTTTGTACTTTTCAGTCGATTCTAATATGTCCAGTTAAAATAAAAATTACCTGTTTAAGAACATTTCCGATGAACTCGCCTCGCCTCCTAAGTGACAAAAACTGTGTTAATTTCGATTTAGTGGTAGCTTGCTGCAGCAATCTGCAAGACCCCATTTTGTCTGAAAAACAGTTATATATTCCCGCTAAATGGCAATTTAAAATCGTAGATTAAAAGGAGAGTTAGTTAATTTTCTATTAGAGGATTCCCCCCCCCCATATTAACACTAACAGGAAATATGAACTGCTCTTGTGAACTCCTCTGATGATCATCTTGATTTCTTTTCAGTCAAAACGTAAAAAGATTTTAAAGGACTAGCGATGTTTGGGAGGCCGTTAGATCAAATTTAATTTGATAAAATTGGATAAGAGCTGAAAGTGAGCTGGAGCTGAGGGTTGAGAACAACTCCATGATTTCCTTTCTTCTGTGCCTTTTTGTTTCATTTACGGTTTTCTGCTAGGCTTTCACAATGTGGAAATTACATGGCACAAATCATCCCATCATCCCACACCGCATCCCATGCTGTGGGGTCGCTGCAGACCTATAGCTGGCCAAAGTGCACTAATAGAAGAACGGCTGACAGGAATAGGACGAGTCGCAGTTACTATAGCTACAGTGAGCCATGGGATCCGCTAGGCAGAGATGGAAAGTTCTGGTCCAGAAAGTAAAATCATACACCAAAATTTTTTCCAGCCAACTAGTTGATTACTGTGACTCTTTAAGATTGAACTAGATGGTTGAAACAAAACCTTGGTCTGGGTTTTTGCTTTCTGGACCTGGACTATATGCCACTGCTAGAAGGAACCTTCAGTGTTCTTGTGCCACAGTCCTGCATGTTGCCCTTGTTATCTATTGAACTGCAGCTCATGAAAACTAGAGTGGCTAGTCGTTGGTACACAGGCTAAACCGCTGTGTCCCTGGGATCTATGCTAAGCAGATCTGCGCTGAGCAGATCTTTGGTGCCTGTGAAACCACTTGCATAAGCTTTTTGAAAGAATCAGGGGGATGTCATTGGCCTTCTGACAAGACAACTCAAGTCACCCATCGGGTTCGGCCAAGCCCCACACAAACAGAAGACACCAGAAACTGCCTAGATCTCAGGGCCGGATCGTGAACAGGAATCTCTGGCCTGCACACCTGACCGTAAACACCTGTTGAATTCCCTTCCATCACATCTCCCGATCTGTGAAAACACAGCCACCCCCCACCTCCCCAACACACTCTGTTTTGCTGCGGTCCCCTTCCCAGAAGCCCTTGCATCCAAAGCGCCTGGCTGTCAGTGTCGTACACACACCTCCACACCGCTATCCAGGCCTGACAGGCTTCCTTTCAGGGCCAAGGCCCCCTGTGGCGTCCAGGCTGAAGGCCTGAAAGAGCCAAGAGGCCCTCCGGCCAGCCGCGGGGGAGCGGGGGTGTGCCACACCTCCATGCGTATGACAGGCACTCACAAAAAGGCCAGCATCTCTCCGGTGCTTATCTCTCCCTTTTTTACCCTCTGTCCTCTTTCCTTTTTATCACCTTCAAGCATGAAGCAAATTATTTGTTGCGGGGGCCAAAGATTTTGAGGCTTGCCTTTCTTGTTTCATTCCTTTTTCTCTCCCCTAACCTTTCTCTTCTCTTCCTGTCCTTCTGAAGGGCTGTGAATGAGGGGGGGGGGTGACAGTGTATGTCAGGTTCTGCCCCAGGTGTGCAACCCACTCTACCACCCGCCCATCCTAGGGTGTACGATACCATTGTCTGTGTTTCATTGGTGTGTCTTTAAAGGTCACATGACAGTAGCGTTAGAGCTGTCGGTGTAACACTGCAGCCGTTATCTGGGCCCTCCGCAGACAGGAGCAACAGGAGTGGTGGAGGAGAAGCGGCTTATCTGCGCCTGGAGAACACGTTTGTTTGCAGAATTTCTCAGAAGCACCCAGTAGGGGGTGTATGATGCCTCTGGGGCACCTCGGATACCATGATCCGATCCATTCCCAGAACATGCAAATTGAGCTGTCCGTCAAAGCAGAGCTCTCTGCCCCCAACCTCGCACCGATCCCAGAGATGGGGGGGGGGGGTGCCAAACAGAAAGAGGTGTTTATATCCAGCCCCAGAGCTAGAGAGATCGCAGCAAGACAGATGCATGTCAGAGATAGCGAATCAGATTGCCGGCATGCCGCCTTATTATGGGATGCTTGCATAATGAGTTTTTCTTCTTTTTTTTTTCCTTCCTTCTCGATGACTGACAAAAAAGGATAATCACAACAACAGCAGCAACAAAGCGCGTACACAACAGCGTGTAAGCCAGGGCAAGGGGGAAGGATCCGAGGCCGCTTGTCTAATAAGCTTTTCTGGAACGGTCCGTTAGGAGCTGAACCACTGCCGCTGAGGGTTGCTGGGAAGGCTGCTGGTGACACTTTGCTGAGATTTGGTTTAGAGATGCAGTGGAAGGCAATGGCTAGGGTGGACGCAGTGTTGTCGTAACTGCAAATTTGGCCACTGTATAACCGCATGGTTTCTAATTGGTTAAAAATGAACATGCATCCACACACACACACCTCCTTCTGTTGTATATGGGCATCATATCTGGCTGGGCCAGCCAGTTGACCTTGAGCCCCCAGTGGTCTTTCTTTTTTATTCTTCCCCCGCCACGTCTCTCCTTTTTTCCCCATGCCTGCTTTCTTCTCCATCTTTCCATCTCTATTCTTGACGCTGTCAGTGATTGCCTTAAATGTCTCCCGCCTCCTGTTCCTGTTACCTGCTCTCATCTGGAATGTTTTTGAGGAGGGTCCTATATCCACAAAAATAGCAATATGCTCGGCAGTGCTGGGCATTTCATATCCAGAAGCTATAAATCCAGACCAAGATTTTGTTTCTACCAACCAGCTAAGCATGAGTGACAGTCACAGGGTACTCTCCGGGTTGGTAGAAACTAAACCTCGGTCTGGATTTGTAGATTCTGAACCTTAAATGCCCAGCACTGATTGTCGGACAGATGTGGAAACACTGGGCACCATTACCACCAACAGAGGCAATTCTAGACCTTTTTAGGGGGGGCTCCAGCCACCCTATTTTTTTGTCTCAACCCCCCCTAAAAAAATATTTTTCTAAACCCAGTTGGCAATCTGTCCTGGAAAGGTAGGAACCTTACTAGGGGCAGAGTGTCAAATCTTAAAAGGGCCTCTGACCACTGCCTCATGTACACCCCCACTACACCTCCTTGTGTGTTTGTGCACACCTGGGGATTGTTTGGGCAGCAGAGAGGGGTCAGAGTTGCAGCCACACATGATACAGTCGTAAAATCACAACGGTCGACCTGCTGCAACAGTAACGCGCTTTACCATTTATATGCATGAGACTAGCCACAGTGGCCTCAGTCTGGTGCACATTTCCAGTGGCTTTTTCGGGATAAACCACTCCACCGGGACAGGAGGGGGGAGGGCTGCTGGTAATTAACCGGATTATTCAATTAAGAAAGTCCGAAACGGGGCGATCTGCCGTGTCTGCTGAGAAAGGGTACGTTTTGCCAGCCGTGGTCAGTGCCAGCATTTTTATGTGTGTGTGTGTGTGTGTGTGTGTTGTGAAAAAGTCATTTGCAGACGGAGCATATCTGTAAGCCAAACTCGCCTGAATTAGCATGGAGCCCGGAGGAGCCCACATTACCTCAGGTCTGCGTGGCGGATACTAGGTAATTAGGCTCTAATTGTGTAATAAATACTGAGCCTTTTTTTATCAGTATGTCGGGCACCTGCGAAGGGAATTACATTTGTATCATTCAGCTCAGGCCTGCCAGGGTGTTTCTTGTTGTTGTAGGAATGGAGCAAATTACTTTGGAACAGACGGGGTACCAAATTGTTAGCGTTAATTATTTCCAATTTTATCACCTACATTCATGAATAGGCTGTAACTGTCTAGTTAAAGGAATGTAAAGGGATGTCCGTAACAAGTGATTCTGAGGCTTTGTTTAAATCTCCTTATAACAATAAATGACAGACAATTAAAAGCTATAGGTCATCCATCCATCTTGCAGAACCGCTTGTCGCGTACAGAGTTTTGGGGAGGTCTGATGCCTCTCTGAGGAAGCACAAACCCAGCGGCACCCTGAATTGGATGGCAGTCCATTGCAGATGTCATAGGTTAGGCACTTCAATATATATTACATTCTTTTGCCGACCTGCTGAATCTGGCTGTTAGAGATTGCTGTCTGGTTCAGAATGATTCTTGAGAATCTGCAGGCGGACGGGCTGTGCCGAGGTCTCTAAGTGCCGTTTCATGTCTGACTCCACGGGCACTATTAGCCGGATCAGGAGGAAGCAGAGACTGGGTTGGTGCTCCTGCCTCATTCATTCATTCTCAGTGCTCCTTACCTATAACCCTGCCCTCATCACCGCGACGGGTCTCCAGCCTCCCGCAGGAGGTCGTCGTGCCGTGCGGTGGCATTTCATAATGGTGTTTTAGCGACAGACCGTTTGGCCGCATCCTCCAAAAACTAATGACGGACGGTGGACTGTGCGTCTTCAAGGGCCCCCAGGCCAAAGCTGGGACGATCTGTCTTCATTAGCGGGAATGGCGAAGGAATTGATTTAATGAATGTGGCCTCACGGCTGGCGTCCACGTGTAATTCCGTCGAGAATTGCTGTGCGTGAGCTCCTGGGGGGGGGGGGCATGTGGGGGGGGGTGATGGGGGCAAAGCGAAGACTTCTTGAGGGGTTTGCAATGATAGCCGCTGCCTAATCCTATAATTCCTTGTTTAATTAAACTCTGCAGTTGGCTTGAAGGCTGGAGACGTATGACGGGTCGCTGCTGGTTATTCTGAAACTGTGGTTAGTGCCTTTCGTCCAATCCCAAGTCACAGGCGGTCATGTGTGTAAACACTCGCAGCCACTCGTTGCCACCCGGGTATAACTCACTCCCAAGCAGAAGCTCACAGATGGAGCCACTCATGTATGAGGCCTTGTTAATGTGCAGGGACTCATCCACCATAAAACCAGCTGTGTGTTTGGCCAATCACTGTCCGTCCAATATGGTCGTGTCCAATGTAAAATGCAGACACCAGAGTTTCTGCCAGTAAGGCGGGAGATGAGCCCTACTCACTGTGTAGCCACTGTGTGCCATTGGCTCTGGTCGCCATCTCCATCAGGGGGTGTCTTTACACCTCATCTAGGCCTAAGCCTAGCTGCAGGACACCCAGGGCAGCGTCCTAAGGCCAGCTGCAGGACACCCAGGACAGTGTCCTAAGGCCAGCTGCAGGACACCCAGGGCAGCGTCCTAAGGCCAGCTGCAGGACACCCAGGGCAGCGTCCTAAGGCCAGCTGCACCTTGCTTCACAGCTCCGTCTTTCACTAGATGAGTTCAAATGAAGCATCTTTCTCTAAGGTCCAACTGAAAGGCCAATGGTGGGACTGGAATCAGCCTCCTGGCTTTTCCCTGTGTTGGCGCTGTGGTGTACTAGTGCAGAGTGCAGTATGACCTGTTCTGCTATATAATCTGTTGATGTACAAGCTCCTATATCAGACTGATATCAGTTTCTTTATGGAGAATTGCACCCAAAATACACAAAAACAGAGTCTCCCTGCAAATGACCTTCCCTTTATCAGAATATTAAAAGGTTTCACATGAATCCTCGGTGCTAAGAGAGTATAATGAAAAACTGATTAAGAGAAATTGCCATCTGCAGACAGGAAACAAAGCCCAAAACACAGTTTTGGTGAATTGATGTGGAATAACAATAAATTGCTTTCTATTTCTGGTTTTTAGCATAAATAAGATGTCAGTGTTGGGCATTTCAGGTCCAGAAGCTACAAATCCAGACCATGATTTTGTTTCTACCCAGCAGCTGAGTACTC
>JAODLC010000133.1:22742560-22764338 GCA_026781145.1 Hippopotamyrus pictus | reverse complement strand
GAAAAGACACAGAAGAGGAGCAACGATGTCAGGACTGTAAATCTTGGTGGGGGGATGTGGGAGGGGGGGGCAATATTACATTTCCCAGAATGCTATGCATGGCAGCTGCGACGGCATGGATGGTATGTAATAAGATGTCTGCCATGTGAAAGCTTGTGGTCGAGAGGGCTGGGGGACAGTCGGGGGCTGCTTCTGGGCATCCTTCCCGTAGCCGTCTGGCCTGGCGATGTTGGCTGCGAGCTGTGACCCTCCGCGGACGAGCTCCTCAGGAACACGAGTGCCATGGCTACCTGGGCAGGGATGGAAGGGGTGTTCGGGGTAAGGGGTGCCCCGTGGCGGGCACAGCTGCCAACCCGCTACATTAATCCCGGCATCTCCGCCGCACTCGCCGGCCCGTGGGGTCCCGCTGCCGCTTCAGTGCTGCCATAAATGGCATCAGCGGCTCTAATGGCGGGGTGGGGGGGGTGATCTGACACCCCGTGCCCGTCTCAGCGGATCCCGCCACCGCTGACGCCACCCAAGGGCAAATCTGCATCTGAAACCACGCTTGCCCATTTCAGCCAGCAAGGCGCTAGCTAAATCGGCGCTTTAACGTGGACTCTCGCTCCGCGGCGTCACCCCGACGCGTGTAACCGGCTTGTACTCGCTTTTAAGCCGAGAGCAAAATCCGCGGGTGCCCGTGCGGCAGCGCTTCACGTGCCAGAGAGTGCTTGTTTTTTTTTTTTTTCCAGAGCAAATCCAAATGGGGTAAATTAACGTGGCACCAACAAGTCATACAGATTTCCCAAACTTGAAAAGCTTTTCTTTTTGGTGAATTTGCCAGCATTGCTAATAAAACATCAACATCGTGAAAAGGGGTTAATATATTCGGCTAGGTCTCATATCTGAACTCTTTGTGTTGCAGGAGCTTTAAACTCAATTCATCTGGTTTGTGAAGAAGCAGTAGGATGTGGCTTTGTAATTAAACAAGTCCTTCCATTAAACAACCATTAAGAAACACAGCATAATAGCTTGGATCAAAGTTGGAGTGACACATTTAGTTCTAAGGTAGCTTGGGTTTATCTGATAGCAAGATGTTAAAATAAAGTGATCAGGTGGCCTTTGTAGAAACTGCAGGGTTAGTAGCCCAAATTCTTTGAAAATTGGATGGATATTCTTATGGTCCCTGTTTTGCACACCTTTGTCTGAAGTTCTTTCTATCATAAGGGTCATGACCTTCTGTGGGTTAATTTCGCTGTGATTGCAGTGGAAATCTATTCTGACACCAGCAAAGAGACTGTTATCGAAAGGGGCATCTTACTATGTTTTGTAGTCTGATGTACAGGGGATAGGAGCGTGGAGGAAGTTCTTGAGGTCTTGGGAACATCCTAAGATTCTGCAGTATTTAGAGTCTCTAGGCTGCAAATGCAACAAAGTCAAATACATAACAACAGAAAGCTGTGTACATATATATAGAAGAGTCCTGAACATGTTTAAATCCCCATCTTTGCCACAGTCTGTCGTGGCAGTAATGCAGACCACAGAAATCCAGGCCCTTTTCAAAGACACTCTGTGTTTATGCCAATCTGCAGTCCCACCATTGGTAACGGGATTATGACATGACATCGGGCGGGAATGTTGGGAATTTTCCTGACTCGTTGACGTGATTCCCTGTCTATGGGAACGAAGCAGGAGTCGGAGAAGCCCCCCAGGTCCTGGTGAAGTCCTCTGTGCGGGGCTAGATAAACCCAACCTTCTTCAGAACCCAATGACCGCAGGGGCACAGAGGAGCGTTAGGGGGTAATAAGCCGTGTGCCGGGACTCGGCGTGGAAAGACGCAGCGCCCTCTGGCTTCTTCCCGCCTCGCTGATGGGATGATCCCATCTGTGAGCTGACATCGTGGCCAACGTGTGCAATCACACACGCGCACGTACACCGCCGGAAAAAATAAATAATTTTTTTTTTAAATATCAGAAAACATGTTTTGTAGTTGTGCCAGCCGCAGATCAAAGGGACGACACTTGTTTATTCTGCTTGCTGTTGTTGTTCTCTCCCCCCTCCCCTTCAGATTTTAAGCGTTAAATCTGGTTTAAATTAGCACCCTTGAGCTCTGTGATTGGTGAGACACAATGTTGGGAGGGATCCAAGGGGGTGTCAGTGGTGATTTGTGCTCCTGTTTCAAACAGCCTGTGTGGCATGTGAATACCCCCCGCCTCCGCGTAGGCTGCCCCCCCCAACCCATCACAGCTACATTGCTCCTGTGGAGTGGGCAGGTCAACTAATTGGCGTGTGGAAAGCAAAACTCATGTGTGAGCAGTGATCCTGTCCGTGTCACGGTCCTTCCTGTTACTGGGATGTCACCTCACTAGCACGCACCTGTTTGACTGCCATGATGCTTTTACCACTGGGTAGTGCTGTGGTCTTATACCTCCCAGGTCTAGGATCTGAAGCATGCCTCCTGCTTTGCGTGTATTCAGTTTACATGTTCTCCCTGTGTTCCTGTGCCCCTGAACATGTGTTTTGAACTTTCACTTAAGAAGTTATGGTCATTATGCAGGTGAGCTCTCTCTCTCTCTCTCTCTCTCTCTTTCTCCCCCGTATTTTTACAGTTAAACTAACGTCTTGATTGTCTTTCCAGGGATGCGGGGTACTCCCGGGGGCAAGGGAACCCATCCGGGGCCAGACCTCCTTCCTGTTCTCTCTCTGAGGACCATCTGTGTCTGTTCAAGGGAGAAAGGCGAACAGGCTGCCAGGATAGCCACGCCAGCCCCGATCAGCGGCTTTCGCTGGCATGTGTTCAAAAACAGCGGACAAACTCGAGAAAGAAACGAAACGGTTTCCGATGGTCGGGGCGTAACCTAGGCACGCGCGTCACCCCCCAACATTGCAGCAAAAGCATAAGAATTAAGCACACATTTTTTGAGCGTCAGATATTTAACTTCGCCACTTACCGGGTTCACAAGACACTAAAATAAGGATCTACCTCCAGTGGTTATATTCGCGGAACAGGCTCCTTACATATATAACAAGGAACAAAAACGCATAAGTGGCTGCATGAGGAGACCATTTATTGTATGGAGTGCTTCGCTGCGATCACAGCCGCGTGTTTCCGAAATCTGAACAGACTTGCGGATTCGCAGTCTGTTAACCTACATAAAGAACCAATCAACTATTCATCCATGTCCACTGTTTTACGCGGTGAGGGTCGTAACACTGGCTCGTTTAAAAATTATAATGGTATTAAGTTTTACCGGGCACCTACTGGCACATAAAAATACATATCTGCATGAAAAAGGCAAAGAGCAAGCGCTCGCACCGGGAACTGCTGGAAATTTCCCTGATGAAACCTTCTGTCCTATATAGGCGACATAGGCGGCCGCCTAGGGCGCCAACTTCAAAGGTGCTGACTTAGCCAATCGGTTTCACTTCGGCGCGGCAAATGCTGCAATAACTTACTATAAAAACACTATAGTCTGTATATTCAGTATTCAAATTAAATTCTATTAAACTTTATTCATACTATTCTTCCATTGGGGTATCATAATTAACACAGTAAAAGTTAATGCGATTAAAGAAATGATGACGCGTTAATTATGACTTAAAAGTACCTGTTTTTTTAAAGAATAAATAATTATTGTTATTTACAATCCGGACCCCCACGCCCTTGCACTGAATACTCTGGTAGGCTTATAGAAAACGGATGGAAGGATGGGTGGATGATGGATGGATTGATGAATAACATCACGTATTGTAGTATTTATTGCACAATTACAAAACATTAAACAAAACCGTATTAAACAATAATCAATATTTAGTTCTTCAGTCATCGTTTAAACATTTATTTTGGCATTGGTTGTAGCGGTCGCGAATGAAAAACCACGTTAAAAATGTTTCATTGAAGTCGCTTCTGCTGCTTAAACTTTTCGTCTGGGTTTTATTTTAAAGTGAAGGAGTGTATGTGTGGCGGGGGGCTAGCTTGTGTGATATTACATTACTATCTAGTTCAAATTCAGGAAACAGCGTTCTCCTTGGAAAATGTGTTCAGGAGGTGAAACGATTTAAATTTAAACTGGCTTACATGCGTGCGTCTTACCAAGACAAAACATATTGCCAGGACAATATGAACTATTTTGAAGGATTATTTTGAAATTTAAATGTTGTCTTAGCTGTAGCTTACCACTAGAGAGAAAGAATGCAGCATTTCACATTTTTCCATTTCTCACAGTTAGGCCTAATTATAGGCATACCGTAACGTCACATATAAAATAAATTTGCCTACTATTGTAACTCTGCGACAAATAGTCTGCTGAACCTTTGCTGAGAATCGCCGCCTAAAAAGATCATTTCAATTTGAAGCAGAAATTTAGGAAACTAAAAAATGAGACGCAACAAGAAGCTAAGCTTCCTTTAAAATGTTTATAATCTTTACACCGGCTACACAAACAGACCTCATACGCACATTACGTAGGCTATCCGAGTTTGCGTCTGTCATTATGAACATTGTTCTTTCCATGCAGTCGTACACTGTGAAGTTAAAATAAATCAAGCCTGCATATGGTAAAATCATTATTTTACAGAAACCAGTTATGGCAGATAAAATCAACGAAGTTCTGAAACATATGTAGTGCTAAATATGTGAGAACTATCAGTATAACATTGTTTAGCGGAGGTGAATTAACGAAAGTTTGTTGTACATAGGCCTACTGCAAAAAATATAAAATATATAATATAATATAATATAATATAATATAATATAATATAATATAATATAATATAATATAATATAATTATTATTGCAGGACTCTCACCTGCAGCCAGGAGCGAAAAGTGTTAAAATAAGCGTTAATAACTAATGTCACGAAATGCAAGCAAGAGGTATTTCTTCTTATTTTATAATTGCTCTTTTAGTGCCTCTAATCAAGTGGCGCTCATCGTCGTCCGTTGAGCTTACATGGAGAACGTCATTCATCAAACAGAGTAATTACTTGATCATTCCATCATACTATATTATAAAAATAAAATAAAATGCTAGAATAATGTTGAACAATGTTTATGTAAACCTTGTAACTTATACAAATAGATCACATCTCGTAGGTCCTACTGGAGAAATTCGCTTAAGTTAACGTGGTCTGATTCGATAAATATTTTACGTTGGTGTCAACGTGTACTTTAAATATTTCAATCCTATACTATAAAAATATTGAAATACTATAATACTGTTTAACAATATTTAGGTGAAAGCCATAACTTATAGGTTTTGTGAGCCTTGAATGTATTTTTAAGCTCCTGCTGACCTCTAGTGGACGAGATGGATTAACGCAAACTCTGTGTCAGTGCGACATTTTCAAATTCAGTGCGATCTGTAAAATGTAGTGAAAGAGAACTGTATTAAATGAAAACGATATGGACCCATAATCCAAATTTTAAATCTGTAATAATACCTAATTATAAAAAAAATCTAGAAAGGCGTTTGCTGAGACCCTGGTTCGGTTTATCCCAAGTCGGTTGCCGTAGTGATGGCATGGCGTGACGGTCTTTAATACGTCTGTAGTGCGTCGCCTTCGGTCTCAACTTTGACATTTGCAGCTTTTGGGGAGTTTGTCCGATTGCACCACCATGGCAGGCAAACGAGCACTTGTCATCGTGTCAAAAGGCGCCGAAGAAATGGAAACGGTTATCCCGGTGGACGTAATGCGCAGAGCTGGGGTGTGTGCAACGACTGACCTATACCAGTTATATGGATGGAGTGGCAATCGCTTCCCATTGTACCTGTTGTACTGAATTTTAACTACGTAGATACGCCGATGTGGGGTTTCCGTTGGTGAATTTCGCGTTAGTGAAATAATTCTCAAAGATTCCTAATCGGGCCGTGAGTAAATCACAAGGTATACGAGGCTGCGCTTACCAAAAAAGTCCTGTAAACCGGGGTACACGAGGTTTGTGAAAAAATACTACTTTGCTTACTCTACAGCTGTTTGCTGTACTGGTACGCATTTGATAATTAAACTTGATTTTTATTTGATTACTGCCGTGCAGCCTGAGCATGGCCCCGGTGCTTCTACGAGAGTCATATGACTGGTTTTTCAAAAGTATTTTTTGGATTAAAGTGTCAAGTTATTATTATGCTTTGCTATTGATTATTATTATAGTTTTTATTAAAAGAAGATGTTAATCCCCCGCCCCCTGTGTAACAGATTGCCGTCACCCTGGCGGGTCTCGCGGGAAAGAACCCAGTGCAGTGCAGCCGAGACGTCGTCCTCTGCCCCGATTCCAGCCTGGAGGACGCGGTCAAGCAGGTCGGAGTTAATCCAAATAACACCTAGCTAGGCGGTCAACTGCCACCTTAATTACAGCTCTGGAAAAATTGAGACCACAGCAACATTTTTTCTTTCACTAATTTCTCTATTTATTGGTGTGCATCTTTAAATAATATATATATATATATATATTGCAAACTGCAGCCTGGTTCTTCTCTATTTCTCATTAATGAATGGTTTCTTCCTTGCTTTATGGGACTTCCTATCAGGCTGCTAGAAGCAGGACTGAACTGTCCTAGCAGTGTACTTCACACCTGCACTTATTGTTTCCCATTCCTTTTGAAGGTCACTTGATGTCATCCTCCGATTCATGAGAAATTGCCTGATAAGTTGACGGTCATCTCTGGCATTAAAATGTCGCTTCCACCCTCTGCCTGGCTGATTTCTGCTCGTTCCCAGTGTCTCCTGCTTCATCTTATTCCTGTGTACTGCTGTCTTAGAAAATTTTAACCTGGTAGCAACCTGCTGTTCAGCATAGCCTCCTGCCAGCAGAACCAGGATTAAACCAGGATTTAAAAATGCAGATTTGTTTAAAAATATTGTGTGGTCTCTTATTTTTTTCCAGAGCTGTATATGCTTTAGTTGAATGTGCAGTTTCTTTACCATTCAATGCAGCCTGTAATATAATATCACCTAATAATGCCATTCTACTGTGCTGCAGATCACTCAGATTCCCCCAGCTGATTTTGATTAACGGGTTTTGTGTGGTTTCATTAAAAAGGGACCTTATGATGTTGTTCTCTTACCTGGGGGAGCCCTGGGAGCCCAGAATCTCTCTGAGGTAAGACTGCACTCTGGACCGTCAGGTAAAAAAATGCATAATTAATAGTTACTCTGGATTTCATTGCCGCTCCAGGGCATAGTGATTGCATATTGTGGTGCGTTTTTGGGTCATGTTGTTAAATAAGTACAGCCTTTTATTTGACAGAACATTGGCAATATTAACTTAGCAGGAACACAGGATGGGAAGTCAACCATTTACACAGCATGGACACTCGGGGAGAGACACTAATGAAAACACACACTCCACGGGAGGACAGTACACAGTCAAAACGCTCGTAACAATGTAATACAGGAATACACTCAATAAATCACAACGTTAACACATAGCAATGCCGCAGTGCAAGGCATGACGGTATCCCAAAAAATTCGTCTTAACTGCGCCATCACAATATAATAGTGGTCATTGTGGTGATGGTCTGCTAAATGACAAAGCTAATGACCTAGAAATCAGGGCTCTTCAATCCATTGTCCTCAAGGTCCGAGCACTGCCGGTTTTCCAGCCTCCCTTTACCTGTGAGCCAGGTGTGAAGCCTCTGGCCAATCAAAATGATTATTAAATGGTTATTAAACTAACTACGTGGGAGAACTGGAATTGGGCCTGGATTTGGAATCGAGGTCCAGCTTTGAAGAGCCCCGACCTAGATTATGCTTGTTTTGCAAATATGAATATTTTCCAGTGACCTGGTTATTCAGACAAGCACGCTTCTGTAAGGATACTGCATTTAGGCTTGTTGGTGTGCGAGTAGGCGATGCCTGCTTTTCCCTGAAAGACGCGAGGTTCAGGGTGAGGAAGAATGAATGGTGAGTAATATGGAGTGACTGACTAACGGCATGCATGGAGGCCGTGCTGGGGGGCTGAATAGCAGAATGGTGGCTGTGCGGGTCCTGCAGTGGCTAATTTGTTGCTGGTTTCATCACTGTCTGTTGTGTAGTCGCCTGCTGTGAAGGAGGTGCTGAAGGAGCAGGAGGCCAGGAAGGGGCTGATTGCTGCCATCTGTGCAGGTACTGCTCCCTCCACACGCGCACACATACACGCGCACACATACACGCGCACACATACACGCGCACACATACACGCGCACACATACACGCGCACACAAACTCATTTGCGTATCTTTGTGGAGACTAACGCATAACCCAATAGTAAAAACCTTAACCCCTACTCAGCCTTAACCTTAACCATAAGTACCCAAATAAAATACAAGACATCTGGCATTTTTAGTGTTTTATTGCAGTCTCAGATTTTTATAAAATTGGCTTCCCTTAGACCAAAAAATGTCCCTACAAGTTCTTAATGACAGATTTTTCTGCACATTGTGGGGGACATTTGGTTCCCACAATGTAATATATGCATGTTCTCTCTGAAAATTATATAGAACTATTGCAATGTGGTTTTGTTTAAAAATGCAAATTAATATATTTAAAAGAAACACATATTTTCTAGTCCACTGTAGACTGTCACTCTGTAACTGTGATTGCACAACCCTGCTTAGGCCGATAAATGCTGTGCAGTTCTGTTAAAGTGAAACCTTCAATGAACTTTGTGACTTGCATACCTGAGTTGAGCCATTTGGACCCGCTTGTAGATAAACTGGTTCTTGCTGTGTGTGTGTTGCTTTTTGTAAGGTTCTAATAGTCCAGTTCATGATTTGCAGCCCTCGTTGCTAAAAAGATGCGAAGTCCCTGCACATCGAATAGCTGAAAACACCTTTTAACATTAGTTCACCTGCATCATGCAGCCCCCTAGTGGTCAAGAGCTGTATTTCACTCTTGTAGCAAGATGTGCCGTGAAAATTCCCAAAACATGTCACTTTTGGATTAAAATGAGCAGTTATGTATTATACATGTAGCATATGATAATTAGTTTTAAATGCAGTAAGTATTCTATATTGGATTTAGAAACATTTGACATTTTTAAACTTTCAGACCCCAGTGTATTGTGAGTCAACAGAAATATGATGAAAACATAAAAGATAAAGTCTAGGGATTCATTTCTAACTATAACATTAGAAGCTGAATGGCATAGTCTTCAAATAAATTTAATCAAATACTGCTAAATGAGGGGAGCTATCATATTTGACTGTCTCTGAGTGAGCTTGTCCTGTATGGACTGGGCATGTTTAGTCCCATGAGGAAGCACAGGCAGCCTGTCTTTGGTGCTGAAGCAGTATTTACAGGCCCCCAGTCGCCCATAGCATCACGTGATGTGATTCCTGAGGGGTGGGAGGGCTGTCTGATGAGGGCATCTTGGGAAATGCGAAAGGTCTCCGGGCCTTTGATCGCTCGGCACGGAAATGATGACTGAAACTCCCAGATTGATCTGGATGGAACCCCAGAGCTGATCAAGCAGCTGCAATGAGAACAGCACATGCAGCGACCCAGCGAGCAACAGATCAGCTGATCAGCTGCGCATCTTCAGTGAAACACTAGGCAGTGTGTTGGCTACGCGGTTACCACTTTGCATTGAGGACATGACACCCACGTGATCAGTTTGCCACTTTTGTTTGTTCTAGTTGTTACGTTGTTTCAGAAATTCATCTTAGCCTCGAGGCACAAATTTTCCTAATTTCATCGTATCTGGTTAGACAGCTTAAGAAAAAAATTAAGTATAACAAGATGCACTCGGCCTGCTTGCCAGTATCGATTCTGCAGTGGTTGTCCTTGGTTGTGACTTTGGTCACCTGATAAAACTACAGATTGTATATCGGCATCTAAGAATAACTTTGCCGTTATGGGAAAGTGGGCTGTGTGTGACTGCATCGCTGTCCTAAACGTCTCCCCCCGTTGTACTTCTGCTGAAACTGCACTAGCACTTCCGCAGTACGGAGCCGCATCTGAAGAGGGCAGCGCTGAGGAGACAAGAAAATTGTCCCGAATCAGCCCAGAGAGGCCAGGTGTATCTGCGTTCCCTGGCCGTCTGAGCAGGTGTTGGGGGGGGGGGGGGGGGGGGAGCCTTGGCAGC
The DNA here is from genome assembly GCA_026781145.1 of Hippopotamyrus pictus. Classification (NCBI taxonomy): domain Eukaryota; kingdom Metazoa; phylum Chordata; class Actinopteri; order Osteoglossiformes; family Mormyridae; genus Hippopotamyrus; species Hippopotamyrus pictus. The sequence goes on along the minus strand of JAODLC010000133.1, from coordinate 22,754,297 downwards.
TGCATTGCTGGCAGCGATTAGGGTATCTTGTGTGTGGAACGGGCACTGCTAGGACACCGGTGAGCGAAAAGGACGAGGCTGTCGGGGAAGGCCAATCGGATGGGAACTCTGCGTCCCCGTTGCGCTGAATGGCTTTTCCAAGGCCAGGAAATGACACCGGAAGGACGGGGCTTTGCGCCTGGTGCGTGACACGGTGTTAAATAAAACGTATATATCCTGCAGCAGAAGGTGCTGTTACAGGCACTGGGGCATGTCTGTAATAATGGATATCAGCTGTTTTTTTTTTTTTTTTAGCTGTTAGTGCAGCTGTAATTCAGTATGAAGGAGTCCAGTCCTCAGCAATTTGACTTTCAATCAACCGCATTTGTGGTCATTCCTGGTTCTCGCACGCCGACCCGGTACTACTATATATAAAGATCTCCTCGTTGTCGGCATCTGTCGTTCTCTTTCTTTGGTTCCCCACTCTGTCGACACTTTCTCACTGACGTATCAGTGTTTTTGCCCCTGTTCACCCCCGCATGGTCAGAGACTGGGCACAGGTCGTGCTCTGTGAGCCGCAGGGGTGGGGGCGCCGGCAGCCCGATCGATGGCTGGGGGAATTTGCTTATTAATGGTCTCTGTAGGAACAGCCTGAAAGGCCCGGCGAGTGCCGTTAATGCAGCTGGCTGAGTGCTTCCCTTTCTGTTTATTTAAAGTTAAAGAATGATAAAAGCGCGCATGTTAACATGCGGCCTCAGAGCCGGACTGAGGATTCCTGCGGCCGTGGGCTCTGGTCCCAGCGACCCCTGCTGTTTGACACGTTGACCTGTTCTCTTGCCTCATCATTGTGGTGTGAGGTTCCAGTGGCACATGGGCATTTAGGGGTGCATTTGTGGTTGTGTGTGTGTGTGTTCCTCTATAAACAATCTCCTTCCCCAGGGCCCACGGCTCTCCTCGCCCACGGCATCAGTTTTGGGAGTACAGTCACCACCCATCCAGCGATGAAGGACAAAATGATGAATGGAGGTAAGCCCCCCCCCCATACACAACCTTGTTTGTGGACCCTGGCCCCGTTTCCGCTTATCGCACTGGACTGGCTGCTTGTTCCCATCCTGCGGTTCCAAGCGTGCGTGCAGTACAGAATCGCTGATGCGAGTCGTCATCGCTGTGCCCTTGAGGAGTCGGCCCTCTGACTTGCCGGTACGCCTCGCACCAGTCAGCAGCTGCGGCCGCCGCACAGGAAATGCAGCACGATGCAGCAGATTGTGGTGACTGGCCTGCTGTATGGAGGTGCAGTGTGCCATAGTGTCCAGCAGAGGGTGCATCGGATGCTTTTGGTGCATCGAGACGCCCATTGAAAGACTGGGACGTGCTGTAAGGAGGATGGAGAGGAACTGCATAGATCTTGCTCAAAAACCTCAGACTGAAGCTGAAGTCAGACGAAGTTGTTATGTTTGTGTGATTGCTGGATCTTTTTTGGGCCCTAATAAAGTGCAAAAGTGACCTTGCACTGGTTCTGTCTAGTCAAGTCAACAGATCAAGGTTAAAGAAGATGGATCAAATGCTCCGTTGTTCTTCCAGGAGTGATTTTCTCTATTAGTTTTAGGGAAGAGCCGCTAGTATGTTTTGGGAAAGGGAACCTCAGTCTTCAGCCCTGCAGGCTTTGCTGACAGGGAAGGTTGGAGTTTTTAAAGCACCCTTTCTCCTTGCCACCAGCTGAAAGGTGATGCCTACCATACAGTGATTCCAGCTGCAGCATTGTCTCTGCGGGTTGTAAGCAGAGCCACTGGGTCTGATAATTCCTGTGCATGACGGCCCTCTTGTTCCGTGTTCTCCAGATCACTACACGTACTCAGAATCTCGTGTCCAGAAGGACGGCAACATTATCACCAGCCGTGGACCCGGAACCAGCTTCGAATTTGCCCTGGCCGTGGTGGAGGAGCTCCTCGGGGCCGAGGTGGCTGCCCAGGTTAAAGCCCCGTTGGTCCTGAAAGACTGAGCTCTGCTCTGCATTGAGATGCCTATCGCTTCCCCCAGTGCATCTGCATACAAAGGGCAGCATCCGAAAATAGTCACAGAGACTTGATATTAATTCAGATGGTAGCACCGAAAGTGTTATGTTGCAGAGCTTTTTCATCTTCCTGTCTTTCTCTTTGCACTTTGTTTCCTGTTATTCTGAAGTGGAAATTAAATTTAAGCTGCCCAATATATGATCTGGTGTCTCATTTTCGTGAGATATCTATTGCACTGTACCCTACATCCTTGATGGGAGAGGGCCAAGGTTCCAGGTGGACATCTCGCAGAGTATGAGCGAATTTGAATTTTGAATTTGAAACCTCTTAAAAGCTTTTCTGCTACAGAAACCAAAGCGAGAGTAACCAGTTTTTTGGTCATTGGAGAAAGGCAATGCAATAACTAGACCTCCGTTAGTCTTAATGCGTCTTCGGAATTCAGGATGGCAGAGTTCTGATTGTATTGTCTGATTAAGTCATGGGATTAGTGTCATAAAGAGGTGTGTATTTTGGTGAGGCATCATTACTGCTGCTAGTTACTTTATCACACCTCCTCTCCCGAAACTTTTTAAATGATCTAAATAATCATATTTATATTTTAAAATATTTTTTGCAACTATGGTTGAAAGAATAGTATTCTGTTGCGTGCTCTGACAGTAAGTCAACAAATACATAATTGTATCATCAAATAAATGAGTGTGAAATCTCAGCTGTCTGTAAACAGGTCGCAAAAAGATGTTGGTGATTTAATAATTTTACATTTTTTTTTGGAGAATCTCACATCTGCAATAATGGGCATAACCTTTATACAATCCTAATATTCCCACGCTTGGATTGTAATTTATTATGTTTTGAGTTTCTTCTTTTATCAGGGAATGGTTCCCCGCTGCTCGCACAGTGGACAGAGTTATACTGGTGTCTGCTATGTCCCCTGTGGGACCCATCATGGCGCTCCGCATTGTGAAAGGTACCGCTAATCGTCCAATAACTTGTAACTGCAGACAGGGCAGTCTGTTGGCCGTGGGCTAAGTACATTAATGTGAAAAGGAACTGGGGCGTCTTGGGGAAGCGTCTGCTTTCAGCAGCTGAGTGGCTGTAGTGTAGCAGAGTGTCTCCACCTTTCGCCTTCCAGCCAAGATGTGTTAAATGGCAAGCCAAATTGTATTATTAGTATAAGGCTTACTAGTCATCACTTAATTCTTACTAGTAAAAAATGCAATTTTTATTGTAATTGTACAGATCTGAAATTACACATATCCAAATGTGAATTTCATATCTCTGCAATGTAATTATGAAGACCTGTAATTAAATTTAAACTAGTAAAAACTCAATAATGGATTTGTGGACCTGTAATGTAATGGGAATGTAATTACAGATATCTACAATTGGAGTTCTTACAAGTAAAAATTGAATTATAGAGCTCTACAAAATAATTTCATTCCCACTTGCAAATAGGGATCAGCTATTAGTGGATTACTGTACCAGTAAGAACAATTGAGAAATAACAATAGATAGGTGTTTTATACTTTAATACTTGGTATGTGGTGTACATTATATGAATGACTATTTGCAGGGATGTAGAATGTTCAAGTAAATCAATACATAGTTCATTTATCAAAAACAGCTTGTGTGTTAAATGGTGTAACATAACCCCAGACCGCTGCATAGCGCAATAGGTTGAATGTTCGACTCGGACTGTTACTTCTCTGGTTGTGGGTTCAAGGCTGGCCAGAAGCCCAGCTCATCTGTTATGTGAGTAGTGGTGGGCTAATGGTTAGGGTAGTGCACTTCTAATCAAAAGATTGCTGGTTTAAATCCCCACCAGCAAAGTACCACTTCCAAGTAGTGCTCCCTGGGTGCTGAATTGACTACCCCCTGCTATGTCATGTATGGGTTAAACACAGAGGACGCATTTCATTGTTGTATATGGTGTATCGACAACTAATCACTTCCACTAGACATTCTCAATATATATTTCACTGTCTATATTCTGATAAGCTCCTAACCGCGACTATGGTTTTGCAGTGACCAATTTTCACAATCGCATAAGTGTCGTTAAGAAAAGAAGTTAGTCAAAATTTAGCCAATGAGACCGCAGACTGCAGAAAACAGATGGCATTTTCGACCAATCGTAATGCAATGACTCTAATTCAGACGCGAATTAAACCGCCCCCGCCTGCGGCTAGCACTGGAGCGGCTGTGATTTCGATTTACGGATTGGCGAACACGGGACGGCTTACGCCGCCATAAGCCAATCACATTACTCAGTTTGTAAAATGGGCGGGTCTCTGCGGCGGCGCGTGGTGGCTACGTCGAAGCGGTAAAAAACAAGAATAGAGCTGGCGCGTTGTGGTACTGTGAATCCTCTGTGCTTGTTCCTTACCCTGACAAGACGCATTTTTAGAACAGTACTAACAAAAAGGTAAGTGGAACGCCGCAAGTGTTACTAGCTAAACGCACATGGTATCAGACAATATTCCCCGAATAACGTCTTTCACAGCTCGCCTGTTGCATTTAGAGAAAGTGAGGGACTGGGGCGTTTGAGGACGAATTTATCAGGGATAAATAATTATTGCCGTATTATTTACGCGAAACCCTTTTCGGGCGGAATAGTAAAGGGCTCAGACAAGAGGCTGGTTATTTCGGTCGCCTGAGGGTTACGTCCCGTAACGTCAGTGACTATGCGGGACTATTTCCGAGGTCTCCTTTTTAACGAACAGCGCGGACGTTCACACCACGTACAATGCACGGCAGGTGGGCGTCATTAATGGATGACATTAATGTTTACAGGGTGTGGTGTTCACGTATTGGTGGGCTGGCGTACTGCCTTCTTTGAGTCTTCACTGGCTTTGTGCAGAAATGACACGACGGACCATCGCCTGAGACTGGAAATCGGGCAGTTTTGCCGGTTAAGCCGCTGACCTATGTAACTGTTGTCCACCCTCATTCTTCCCCATGACAATTAGGGCCACTCCCGCCAAGTGGCCCCCTATTCCCCTTGCGTATGTTTACCTTGTAGCCATGTATTTTATATAGTTTTCTGTCCTCCTGGATCCCTGCGCCAGGGTGCTTTCCCCACTGCATTACCAGCAATGCGCAGAGTTTGCCAGAGAACCCCACACAGTGCATCTAACAATGGCAGTAAAGAATAAGGCGTGGGTGTGCATGAAGGTTTTATGCGTGTTATGTTTAATGCTATATAGACTGTCGATTTAATACAAATATATTGAAACCATGAGAGCAAAAGACCAGAAGCTACAGTATGTCTGACAGGTCTTTACTTTTTTTTTTTAGCTAATTGATGTCAAATTGTGACAAGACACTGAAAATATTCAACAGGTTGTCTTTGCTCTGGATCTGAGATGCTAGTTTATTAAACTGTTGTAATTTGTACTGTTTGACGTCAAGATATCCCCAAGGGCCTGTCCCCATTCATCTTCTACCAGTGCTTTGCTGGGTTTATGAGGACAGCAGGGGCAAACTGTCTGCTTTTTATGGGTGCCTGATCTGTCTGTGTCAGGAGTGTGATGGGAGTTTTTTTCTGGTTTGGCTTTTGAACTGTTTTATAGAGGCCATCTATGTTGCTTTTTGAAATTTAAGAATTTCAAGAGGTTTCTTCCATGATATGTTTCAGTCTTCCACTTTGTGTGTGTTTTGTAATGTAACAAGTGTCTTTCATTATTTAATGGATGTCAGAGTCTCCTTAGTATTTAATTGTGAAACAATATGTCTCATTAAATGTGGACGTTTCTTTTCCTGTGTCCCACATCTTGCAGTATAAATGCTTTTACTAATGAGCAGACCTTAGTGCTTGGGCTGACAGCAAAGTTGGTGCATTTTATGTTGATGGCAATGGTGGAGAAAAGTAAGCTTATGAATAGAAGGAAACGGCAGCATTGCAGTCACGGTTGTGGGGAAGTGAGTCAGACCTTAAATTCACTGGCGAGGTGTTCCTCTCAAGCTGACTACGTGCTTGTGTGCTTTTTCTTAATTTTTTTTTTTTTTTTTTAATCTTCCCCCCCTCTTCTGCCGTTCACACAGGCACTTTAGTGACAGGAAGTCGCCATCAGCACCACGGGCGTGAGCCAAGCCTTAGATTGCATGCTCACGCTGCTGCAGCTGGCAGTGTTTGTCCGCTGCAGATTCAGTTGAAATCTGCCGCCTTTCTTACTAACCTTACTGAAGAGTCCGGATCCTTAAAAACAAGACTGCAGCATTGAGCACACTTCTATGATGAGAACCATGCCAATTTTATTCATTTATTTATTTACAAACAAACAAATAAATAAATAAATAAGGCATTTGGTCTGGCTGCAACCCAAAGGAAATGTGATGGTTAGGGTGTTGCACTTGACCATTTTAACACAAGTGTTTGTATTGAAAATTCTTGTAAGAGGCGACTGCCTTGCACTTAAGCTGACTCAACTATGGGGTCCTCTTTTCTGGTTGCCTGGTTGGATCAGTTGTTTACTTGTGGTTTTGGAGTCCGTTGATTTTTTTCAGTTGCTTCCCACGAACTGCACACATGAATTTGGGTTCCTCATGCTTCTATAATAGTAGTGTAGTGGCCACACTGTGGGCTTTTTTTTTTTTTTGGTGATTCTGATGGATCCATATTTGAATGCTTTCTCAAATACTGTATGAACTCTGAATTCAAACTGACTGAAAAGCAACTGACTTGTTAAATTACTCTAATCAGTCTGTATTAAGATAGCATTTAGAAAAAATACTAATGCTACCTTAACACAGTCCTGCTGTCCTTAGTATTCAGCTCATTTTTTTTTTTTTTTTGCTGTTATCTGTACACGGTGTTGCAACTCTGCATTACATTAGGAAGCTAATAGCGGACCTTTGGGGAGCGATGTGATTTCTCAGTCACCAGCTGGAGGGTATGGCTGCAGCTCTTTTCAGTGGCACTGAGCAGGGCCGGGGTAACAATTAAGGAGTGACAGGTGTGTGGAGAACTACATCCTCAGTAGCCTTGGGGGGAACGTCTTGCAAGTCAGAAGCAAGAGGGACCTGTCAAGATTGGCCACGGGCATGTCGAGGTCACAACACATTTTTGGCCGTATTTGAATTTTAGCGGACCCACTTTGCAGGTTATACATCTGTTACAGATTTTTCTTTTTTATTCATTATTTTGGTTAATTAAATGATTTTCCAGTTTTTTCCAGTTTGTAGCACTCGTCTAGTGAACGATACTAGAATATGCTTGGGGGGCTGTTACAACAGACACATCAAAAAAAAAAAAGTAATTGTTGGTTGTTTCTGTTGATTCTGTATCCTGCAGAGTTTGCGTAGTATGGCCTCGGACATGACCTTTCTCGCAGTCAAGTGTAGAGGTGTTTGAGTTTTCCTTTGGCCGTAAATAGAAGAGATGACTGCAATGTCTATCAACAATGTCGGTCCTTGTGTGGGGTAATACTGCTCTAGCAGATTTGGAAAGTTATACGACTCCTGTAATGTAGTACATGTAAGTGGTTTTACTTTTTATTTCTTTGTTTGAGAAACCCTGAACATTTACTGTTGTTTTTAAGCATTTACTAGTTTACGAACTGTTTTTAAGCATTTACTAGTTTCAGTTTTTGAATCTGTTGATCATAAATCACTGATGGCAGCAGAATATTTTAAGGAAATAGTGCACCATAATGTGAAATTTCATTATGGTTGTTATCACTATTGATTAGGACAGGGTTTCTCAACAAGTGGGCTTGTGGGCCAGGAACCGGTCTTAGGTGCTAAGTTCATACTACACAACTTTCTAACTCATCTGATTGCTGTACTGTCCACACTGCGCAACTTGTGATCTTGCAATTCGAAATCTTTAAGTCGTGATTTACACAGTAATTAACTGATCAGTGACGGGATCACACAATCAGCGATGAATCCATCTGGTCATCAAGAATCTCAGTAAATGCTATTACTACCTTGAGTCTATTAGTGACCTGGAATATAAAAATAACCATTCCTGAAACTGTAAACATTTACTGAATACCTCTTCCCTGACCACTAAGAACAGTCACTAAACAAATTCAGCTTTTTACACCTTATTAAACACCACTCAGGTTTCCCCTCACCCGGTGTCTTGCACTCTCATTCTCCAGTCACAATCAGGTCACAACACGACAAAATTTAGTTGGCAAAAGGTCCATATATTTAATCTGCTAAATATTTGATGCCTGTTGTTCACAAATAGTGATCGAGTGCAGATTTGCCAGCATCGAACACCGATTTGCCTCTGATCTGGGGTTTTTGTCTGCAGTCTCTAAAAACTGTTGCCCAGCAGAAAATTGGGGCTAAAATCGTGTAGTGTGAACTTAATGTAAGTGGCAGGAAAATGTGATAATGGCAGGGGAACATGGTATGGTCCATAATGAGCCACCACTCAAATGCGATCCCAGTTGCCACCTGAGAAAATTCCCCGGTCTAGAAAAATTAATGACTGGGTAGAGGTGAGCAATATAAACGACATATCAGCTTTCCATCATATAAAATTTAAACAAGAAAATGAGAAACTTTGATAAACCGTCAATAAAAAACAGTTATTGATGGCATACATCAGCCTATCCAGGGTTCCAAATAAGATTTTCAACTTGATTAGCAGTTTTGCTAATCAAAATTTTCAAAAGTTGCAATTTTGATTAGCAGTTTTGAAATTTGATTAGCAAGTTTTAAAAATGACCATCGGAAGCACTAACTACTACATGAGCGTCTAATTTTTTTTTGTATTAAAATGAATTAATGATAACACTTTGTTGTTCAGTTTCAGAACTTAGCAAAGAATTTTTAAAATGTAATGCTCTAGATAGTCACTTTTATGAATAAAGAATAAAAACTTCAAATTAAACATTTCTTTTAATAACTGTGATGCGATACCGGCTATTTCGAACCCTGCTATCACAGAAACACACAATTCCAACCAGTCAAGAGAGATGTAATGAGACAAACAAAAAGGAAAAAAATCCTGTTGTACTGATCATCCGCTTACAAAGTCATCAATTTCACCCAGACAGACCTGATCACTATAAGCGCATTCCACCGTATTAGTATTGCCATTGTTTCCATTATTGCAGTGTTTTAGTATTGGTAGGGGTCATTAAATTTTGTTTTAATAACATTCATGAGTAAATGACCGCAGAAGCAAATGTTGAAAAAGAATAAGCATTTTATTCAATGAGGACTGTGATAAATTCCTGAAATTCAACATATTCCTGGCTGTTAGCTGGCCACCAATATCAGACCTTGACCTTGGGTAATAATGTTAGTTATTCACAACATATAAAATATAACAAAGTGTTTTTTTTTTTTTTTTACATTTCACTGATGAATAAATTGTAATTTAAGTTACCACGCCATGAAAAGGTGAAATTGTTGCCCTGCCCTCTGGGATAGGCTCTGAACCCTCTATGACCCTGAATAGTATAAGCAGTAACAAAAGATGTCTGGATGGATGAATTGATGGTTTAACAACTGACAACTGAATCTTGTATCACCCTTATTCTTGATTCCTGTTGTTTTTTGTGTAGAGCATCAGTGCTGTCATAAATGCTGCAACGGTGAAATTCCTGAGTGTACTAATGATAAAATCATCAGGCGTGCTTAAAAGCAAAGGAGCAGATGCTGCTGAGTAGTTCTTTTGATTTGCTGAGCATTGCTGGGTTTTATGAAAGCTCGACACATTTGCTTGCAAAGGTTTCCAAAGGGTTGTATGATTGTTGTGCAGAAGTCTGACCATTTGTTTGATTAGGGGCAGGAAGTATCAGGGTGAGTTCAGGTTGTCCCTTTTTGGGGCGTTTTTATATTTGTACTATGGCTGCACTTTTGTAATTGCCAGTTTTGCTGCACGACTTTGTCGCAGGAAATCATAGTGGCCAGACACACGGGTAGATTTTGCATGAAGCTTAGGGTCAGGTTGTAAATGAGGAGACCATATTTCCTGGTGAACTCCTGCACCGTTAAGCTAAAGTGCCTTTTTTCATTTTTAAAACTTGTGGTTAAACCGCTGTGGTGATCCGTAATGATTTGTGGTACCATTATGCCTTCAGTCAGTCTACAGTGTTTGTGTAGGCCTGGACTGACACATAGCTGACTTTGGGTAATTCCTTTTCTCTCAGTTTTGGCTGCAACGTAGTTGCAGTCGTGGGTGTATATCTAAATGCACTTCATTCACATGCCTGTTTTATGCACGCAAGTGAGGCTCTGCAGAAAACAAGATGGTATCCTTTAACGACAGGTACTTCTTTATGTTTATTTTTCCACTCTTAATATCGACCCAGGAAGGACTTTATTTTCCATTAGCCACCAGTCTTTTGACATAGTGTTTTTCTTAGAAACATCATTTCTCACCGAAAAGGGGGTGACACTGTAACTGTGCCTGGCATGAACTGTCTGACCTTTTCACAGTTGCACCCTTGTGATTACAGCAGTCTAGCTGCTGTATTTACTGTAAGGTGAGGAGGCAGATGGGCTGTGCTTAGAGAACAGATCCTGCTCACTGAATGTGATCGTTTTTAACACTTTTAATAGGTAGACGAAAGTGCAAACTAAGGCAGAGGTTCCCAAACTGGTGGGGTGTGCCTGCCAGGGGGGCATGAGTTTACCACAAAGTGGGGCGTGTCCTGATGGCTGAACCAATGTTCATTTCATTGACGAAAACCGTGATGAAAATTCTCTGTCAACAATGATTTTTCATTGGCAAAAATGAGACAATATTAAAGGAGATGTACTGATGTCAACAATTAAAAAATAACAGGGAGTAATGAATTTCAGTAGGTCCATTCAGAAGTAGTATCTTTTGAGTTAATTGTAGTTGCACAGGACTGGATAATGTTGCTCTACCTGGCTTCTAATGTGTGCATCTGTTTGACAAGTAGAAACCATGTAGCTTTGTGAAGTCTGTCTGTGAACTGTTTTGCCATTATGGCTGTGCCACAGTCTGCTTTATGTGGGGGAAAATGTACTGACATATTTACAAGTTTTACGTTTGGTGCAAAAGAAAAGCCTCTGTACAAACCGTGTGGAGCGGCAGTAATGGGTAAAAATGCCACAAACAGCAAAGTGCTTTTATGGAATAAATAAAAACAAATACTTTTTTTTTTTTTTATATATGTTTAAAAAGTTCACTGCCTTTGAAATTCACTACCATGTACCAAACTGTGTAGAAATGAGCACAACTCTGTTTATTTTCACTAGTCTGATACATTTTTACATTTTTGAGAGAGGACACTTTGGTTTTCAAGTTCTTGGTGATGGTATTGTTTTTTCTTATGATAAAGTTCAAATAAAGGCATTTAGTGCAGTGTTTCATATTGCAAACTTTGCATCCATTAAGTCTGTGTCCTTAAAGACTACATTTACCATAATCACAGCTTTACAGATATTTCTTCAGGATGAAGGATAGAGGGAGACTGGGGGGTCTAGCAGAAAAAGTCAGAGAACCACTGAACTAATGTAACTGGGCATCTCATGAATTAAAGACTCATAGTCACACAGACTGAAATGTTGGGGGTGGTTTGTAGCTTAGTGAGTTAAGGATGCTTAAATTCAATAGTACAGTGGTACCTCGGTTCTCGAACTTACTAGAATTCGAATTTCTTGAGAGTCGAACAAACCAGTTTGACCTAGAACTCAATCTGAATATCAGAAGTCGAACCGTGAACGCTGACCTAGTATAAATTGTACGTGCCAGGAAATGAGTCATACTACAATGCAATTCTTACTTGAATGCCTTCTTCACAGACTGGACG
>JAODLC010000133.1:22724037-22734936 GCA_026781145.1 Hippopotamyrus pictus | reverse complement strand
ACTGCTCCCAAATTAGGAGGTCGCCACTGTACTTATGTGTATAATAACGTAGACCCAACTAATCGATTATTAAATTATTTGGCAACTATTTTAATAATCGATTTTAATCGATTACCCAATATGAGCATCTTAATGATCAGGTTCATTCGTTCTCACGGCAGCATTTTTCTTGGGCCCCCCCATTAAGGCTTAGTGTTCATGCTTCAGTTGGCAGCTCTGTTATGCACATAAAATTACTGAAAGACCCGTAATGCCAAGGCAGAAGTGTTTAAGCAGCTATACATTTAATCATATTCACTCTCAAATGATGGATGATTATAAATTGCTGAATCATTATGAGCAAGAAATGATTTATAATTCCTTATTTATGGTTTTTTATATGGCACAGAGGCAGAACCTGCTACTTAAGTGTGGTGTTTTTCCTGCATGTACTCCTCCATCTGGTATGCCTTTCCACCTACGTGTGGTGAAATTGTGAATGGATTTTCATTTGTGACCGTCTTCAGTATGTCAAAAAAAAATCAATGCTGAAAAACAATAGTGTTCCTCCATATACACATTAGGAGAGGCTTACCTCCCTGTCCTTGAACATCAATGAATGGTGACGTTAAATGTGACTTCCCCTACAGCCAGGTGATGGGAGCCCTCTCATGCCACAGCCTCTTCTGAAGAGTGTGCCGAGTTGCTAATTCTGACCAGTGTTGGGCATTTCAGGTCCAGAAGCTACAAATCCAGACCAAGATTTTGTTTCTACCAACCAGTTGCGCATAAAGAGTCACAGTCACAGAGTACTCAGCTGGTTGGTAGAAAGGAAATCTTGGTCTGGATTTGTAGCTTGTGGACCTGAAATGCCCAACACTGATTCTGACTGTGCATGTTATTGTACTGTGATATTGTTGCCCCCACATCATCCTCAGAGAGCTTGGGCTTCCAGTGAGAAAGGCATTCCATCAGACTGGAATAAACGGCTTACCCAGTGATTTTAATGAATATCCACTATATATACTTCTTGGAATATTTTTGTGTGTAGAAATGGCCACCGAGCTAACAGGATGTATTATTTGGGCCTATGAGATGAGGTCTGCTCTTGGACTTACTGGACCATGAGGTGACGACTTCTGCTGTCTGACTTCTCAGAGGGCGACTACTATTTATTGCTTGTGACATGATGGCATGTTTATTAAAACTGTTCTCATATCTGTTTGTGAGTGGTAAGACTATCTGATATCTTTAAGCTTGTCCTCTGCTATGAGCAGACTTTTAATAATACAGTAAAGTCACATTAGTTTATTTTTGTCCAAGGCCCCTTCCAACATGGCTATCCTAAAGCATATCATCTAGCAACAGTGGGATGGGGGTGGAGAGGCACATAATGTCATATATTCAGTGTGGCTATTTGTTTTTGACTCATTATGCCTGTTGGGGTTATTTTGACATAATTGCACAGTGACCTCATTACAATAAAAATGTTGCCCTGCAAACGGCTTTAATTAGATGCTGTTTGCTTTGTGTAATTCACCATCAATCGCAAGTCTGTCTGAAGTAATGTCTACTGTACATAAGAAACCCATAAAATCGATTATGTAAATGCACTTTTCTAGATATTTTTGGTTAACTTGTGTGGCTATTGATTATTTTTAAAGGTTACTGATACCTCTAGTTTTACAGTACATGAGAATGGATATGTCTTCAGTTAATAGTCATTTCCTTGCAGAATCATGTTAAAAGCCATAGTGCCATAATGTTTATTCTTTTGTTGCCTAGCAGTTCTTAGTCAGACAGATCTTAACTGCTTAGCTTTATGCTGCACCTATTTTTAGCATGGATGTAAATCTCTTAAGCAGTTTCAGCCAAGTATCTTGCTTAAAGGTACATCAGCATAGCTTCTTCCTTGGACAACAACAGTTTTGTCGTTGAGGTTGGATGTGAGAGTTTCAATGACTCTGGTGCATTTTCCGATCCTCATCAACATTTCCACCATTGGAGGGCGCTCTTTGTGTTTTTTTTTTATTATTCGGGGGGTAGGTTGGTAAAGCTCTGGCTCCCTTTGGGCCCCCTGTGGCATCATGGCAGATGGTCTTTGGCGCTGTGAGTCTTTATGCCTGCAGGAGATCTCTTTAACCGTTCATGTGATCACATGGTAGGCGGGACCCCGAATCTGTGACGTACTGCTGCCGCTTGGTCTTTTCCCCGCTTTCTGCAGCGCTGTGGCAAACTTGCAGCGTCAGTCTTTGAGTGCCGCTGGAGGTTATTTATCTGTTTATTTGTGCTGCAGTAATTGTGCAGCATCATCCCCTGGTGTTTGAGAAAACCCTCTCCAATGGATGTCTTCCCCCTAGATGGTGAAAAAGAGCAGTTATGATTTTATTTCTCTGTCGTTAAATTAAAAATTAGGGAAACATCCCCTTCTTCCCTTGCCTTTCCTCCATCTCTTCCTTCTTGATTTCTGTCTCCTTCTGTGTGTGCATTTTTTGTCATCTTTTTCCCCCCTGCATGGTTACTCAGCCACTGACAATGCAATGAAAAAAGGCATGTGTATTTGTGCACATGATTTTGTTTGTGTGTGTGTGTGTGTGTGTGTGTGTGTGTGTGTGTGTGTGTTGGGGGGTGCTGCTTTTTATATATCTGCACTGCTCAGTGATTCTCACTTACTTCCCGGGTTTTCTTTCTCCCTCTGCCTCTCTGTCTCTCTCTCTGGCGCGCTCTCTCTCTCTCTCTCTCTCTCTCTCTCTCTCTCTCTCTCTCTCCCTCTCTCCCTCCCTCCCTCAAACCCTCCCTCTCCCTCTTTTCCTCTTTCATACACTCACACACATGCTTATCGGTAGTGGTGCACAGGCAGGCAGACACAGGGACTCAGGACCGCGGCAGGTGCAGGCTGGACACCCTGGGCACCGTCCCTGTGCCTCACTCCCCTTCTGCTCTCCTCTCCCCTTCTCAGACATATCACGGGGAGTGCACCCCCCCTCCCTTCCCACTCCCGGCCTTTTCCTCATCCTCCTGCGCTCTCTGCCTGCCGGGATCGCCGCTGCAGTTGTTGCCGACGGACAGAAGTGGGTACTATGGCATGGTCTGCAAGTCTTGGGTTGCTATTCTGCTGCTTTTTCCTGCCTGTCCCTGCCTTTGTGTGTGTGTGTGTGTGTGTCTGCTTGCCTGCCTGCCGAGACCGTGGAGTGCAGAGAGCCATTGCGGTTCAGCCTTCTTTCCTTAGAGCGCTTCTGTCTCTTACTGTGGTTCTCTCCTCCTCCTCCTCTTGCTACTCGTGCCACCCCTGCCGCCGTTACTGCTGCTGCTGCTTCTGCATAGCAAGGTCTCTCCGTATGCCGTATTGTAGGGGTGCTCCCTCTGCCTGCCTGCCTGCCTCTTGCTGCATCCGTCATGTTTAATGCATGCTCCGTCCACGCAGATCACTCTGAGATTTGCTGCGTGGTAAGTAGGGGAGATGATGATTTGAGGGGGGGGACGTCAGCCGTGAGCTACTCAGGGTCTGATCTGCATGTGCAGAAAGGCACCGTGAGACCAGAGTGCCCGTTTTCACTGCCCGCCATCAGCATGCCCATCTGTTGCGGGCAGCACTGGCTCTGTTTCCGGTAGCAGCAGCATATGGCGTTTGCTCAGCCTGGACGGCAGTTGTCAGAGTGCCTCACTGTGTGCTTGCATGTGTGTTTGCTGTCGTTTCCATTCAGACCTGTGTTGTGGATGTCTTGCTCCCAACTGGACTGGGCTTCCAGCCAAGATAGCAAGCTTGCTGAAATTTTATTGCAGTGGTCTGGTGCAGTGATAGCTGTGCTAAATGGTGGAATTTGGGCTGCGTGTGGTATCTTTAAAAGACCGGACCCTGAACTCGCACTTGCTTGCTGTTTTGTTCATATAGTCTGGTGTGAAATCAGTCCACTGTATTCACACAATGAGCAATGTGTGGTGTTTTGCAAGGGATTCTCTTGGAATTGAAGAAAGTTGATTTATGCAAAGGCTCAGTATATTTAAAGAGAAATATTTTAAAGCAGTGTGTGGTGTTAACTTGTCGTGGTAAATGCTAGTATGTATTTCAGTCAACAGTGACCCAGAATTCTCATGCCATGATTCGTTAGTTCTGATACTTGTAAAGGGTGCCTTTTGCAAGGCAAATGGTAAATCCCTAAAATGCTTTATTGTTCAGCAAAGACACCTGAGAGCTAAATTTGCAGACCTGTTAAACTTTTTTTAAATTATAACATTTTCTGCTGATTCTCCTTGAGTGTGGATTCTTGGCTGCAGTGTTTGGGAATTGGTGTGTCTGATATGACACTGTACTTTGACAAGTATTGATGCATTATGGTTGTTTGCACCAGAGCAGTGCCTTCAATGGGGACTGGATAGTACCTTTTGTGCCGCTTTGCCAGTAAACAAACTTTTAGATTTGTGAAATATGTGTAGAGTACTTGTTTCTCTTCTATTTTAAGACGTCTATGATAATGAAGTGTTTATTATTAGCTTTCGTTGAGTTTTATGTCCTCTGAATGACTGTTCTTGTATGTAGCTTTCTGCAGCTCTCCCCTAAGGCCCGTAAGGTATTACTTTGCTGCAGATCAGGTCCAACCAATAGCGCAAGTCAGGAGGTGGAGCCCCCCTCTGCCCGCAGGAGGGCGCCTCATCCTTTCTCAGGGGGTCCGCCAGCGTGTGGCTGCAGCCCTACTTCCACCAGCCCCTCCCACCATCCCAGACACCGGAGGCCGTCTTTGGCTTCATGTCCAGGTGCAGGCCACTGTCTCAAAGTGTCCGCTGTGTGAGAGAGGTGCTCGCAAGCGGGTCATGGCCATTGGCGGGGTGCCCATTCCCTGCCTGCAGTTTCACACTTCTGCAACATCTTTGTACTGGCATCCTTTTTGCTGGTGGCACTGCGCTCATGTAACTGCTCTTAAACAGTCCAGGGAGATCCTGGACTGGTGTTACAAAATCATGTCTCTGCACCTTTCTGATGTGGTTCTGATGTGTCTGCTTTTGAAACTTTCACACATGTAGAAGGACTTGTTTGATTTCCTCTGGCCATGCGGTAACCACGAGCCTTTGAGAGACATTTATACACATCTGCCATATGCCTAGATTTTTGCCTGAGAGACCGTGATTCTTACAAGTCTAGGATTAATGTTAAGATTGCTGTCTGACAAGCCTGTGGTCCTTAATTCTTGAGCGGTGTGGGACTTGTATCAGATTGGCTTAGAACTGATGGGTTTGCATCCACAGCCTGCAGAAAGGTCTGGCCTGAGCTGTATCATTGGAAGCTTGTAACACTAGTCAGTAAATTCATATGGTCATATGTTGCTTTGATTTAATTTCTGAGCCTCTGTTTCATATGCACACACAAACACATGCTTGGGTTTATATGAATCTTAGATCATAATGTAGTATCTGTTATTTATTTATAGTAATTCCTAGTAAATCTATTGCCAAATGCGGATTAAAATGACAAATCCAACACATGCCACTGGTAGAATATTCATGTCTTTGTTTTTTTCCTTTCGTGTTTTCATTTTTCGTCTTTCTCCACTTCAGTTTATCCAGTTAATGGTTATCCAGGCCAGTATTAGTAATGTTCATTTTTCACATTAAAGATCCACGTGGGAAGTCGTACCTGCCTCCCCACTCCCTTTTTTGAGGGAGCTGGTTCTGGAGGGCAAGGTTGGGTGGAGGGAAGGTTTCTGGGCCAGTCTAGTGGGTGGCCCCTAGAGCCTCAACTGCTGCCACTCACACTTGGCGGGCAGCAGTGGGAACGCAGTGCTAGGAACAGATGCCTTTGCCAGTTCGCCATGTGTTTGTTTCCTCCATTACGTTGGTAACGGGGGAAGCCCTCCCCCCCAGCCTCCTGTCGTCTGTGATAAACAAGGACTGTCTATGGTGGTGTCTGTAGTTTCCGACATAGATCCCAGAGGGAGTGAGGACTGGGCGTTTGTCATCTACCACACAGAGCCGTGCTGCGTGAGTCTCACTCCCATTCAGACTTGCATTTTGGTGCAGAGGTATTGAGGAATTCCATGTCTTTGTATGTTACGGGGGGGCGTAGGCAAGAGAAAAAGAGTGAGAGAAAGGGAGGGTGGGTGTAGAAAAATGACACACCATCTTTATTGCTGAGTAAAGCTCGCAGCTTGCTGCTCTGCAGCTGGTCACGGACCAATCACGGTGTGGCTGTCTAACCAGATTAGCCAATGGGATGCAAGGGTTGTCTGTTGCAGTGTGTGGAGGGAAAGCCTCTTACAACATGCGCCTGCACACGCACACACATATTCAAACACCTACCCACTTGTCTGCTTTTACTTACTGATAAATACAGAGGCCTTGTCTTGTATGTATCAGTTCATACAGCAGGCTTTTCTCATATGCTGTTTACCAGCTGTAACCATGGAAACCGTAGGTAGCTTGGCATATGACTCTTTTAAATACAAAAGATTGTTTTGTTCAATGTTCTTGTTACATAGGCAAGCTGCAGGTGCAGCCTCTTCCAAAACTGTATAATAGAGGCACCCGCATACAGAGGAGACCCCGAAAAGACTGGCTGACTCACTTGTGTGGATGTGTGGAATTGCACAGATGGTTTGCGGGTCACATTTTTCGCATGCGGTTTTATAAATAGACACCGGCGCCTCCTGGAGGCGAGAGACAGCGATGTAAGGCTAGGGGTTAATGCATGAGGCTATGCTTACAAAGCCTGCTGAGGCCTATTATGACTGCCTTGTTTATTCAGGATTGAAGAAGTACTTGCTTCAGGACTGGTTGGGTTTTGGGTGCCGTGACAAACAGGGCTGTTGTACAGTGAGCAGGGGACCTTTAAGGTACCCTATCATGGTATACAGTTAATTACTAACGGGCTTGGACTTGTGTGTACTGGCATAGGTGTAGGCATCGGGCATGGTTCAGAGGTAAACCATCATAGTAGCCTCCTGCTGTGTTGTGAGGGCCACCTTGTGGTGGTCTGGTGTTCTGCAGTGGTGTCTGCTCTCATTATGATGCAGAGCATGCCTGGTCTCGCAGCTCAGCACCCTTATGCCCTGTTGTGGTTCCTTTGGTACCATTTGATTTGTCATAGTCCTTCATCCCCCCCCCCCCCACCAGTCTCTGTGCTGCCTGTTCCTCCTGACCACTTCTCTTGGGGTGTTCTGTGGCTCAGTGTGTTTGCACCAGCACTTATTAGCTATTCTGGACCACACTTATTCCCCCCGCCCTTAACAGTAGCAGCAACTGCTGTAGTCTTCTGAAAAACTGGGAGGATCACAATCTACATAATGGCCAATGCAGCTACAGTAACCATGATGATGCATTTGTGCAGTGTGCATTTGCTGCAGAAGCTCTCTGCAGCACCCTCTCCCTGACAGACGACAGGTCAGACATTCAAGTTGCGGCACAGGTGAGGGTTGGCATTGTTTCTATGGCAACAGAAGCTCAGTGGTCAGCCTCTTAGTGGAGCCCTTTATGACTAGGTTATTCTTCCTTGGGACCCTGTAGTATGGTGGGATTTCTGTAATTCTGAGCATGTGTGTTTTGTGGCAGGGCCTGGTGGAGGGCTCAATCTGACCCAATTTGTGACTGTCACTTCACAGCCATTTCAGGCAACATTCTGATAATAGCCTTTTCTCAGACTAAGCTACAGAGTCATGATCCTCATGTTTGTGATGACACAGAAGGCAGGCGAGCCCTTCAGTTCACCCTGCAGCTGCAGTCATGGTGTTTTTGTCTTGTCCCATCATGCCTTGCATGGATGTTACATGGAACAGGCCATGTCAGGCAGCCTTGGGGGGGGTCACACTGGACCATTCACCTGAGGGGACCTTCTCTTGTGGAACCTTCTACTGCAAGGTTGCCCAACCCTGCTCCTGGTTATCTACTTCCCAGCACAGCTAATGTGCAGCTCTAATTTAACACACCCTGATACAGATAGGCTTTTTGGTAGCATCTCAATATTAGAATCAGCTATGTTGAAGCTAAGTTGGCTCTAAATTCAAGATGCTATTGAAGGGCCTGATTATCTGTATCGTGTGTTAAATTAGGGCTGCACCCAAGCTCTGCAGTGTAGTGGATCTCCAAGAGCAGGGTTGGACAACCCTCTTCTACTGCATCTTCAGCTGGGCCCACATGGCACAGTGCTGCCTTTTAAAGGCAGGAGTCTGCAGCCTAATTGTGCCAATTGGGAAATGTTCCCCACAACAGACTTTCACTTTATTCTTGCCGGTGATCTAGGTGGAAAGGTCATTGCTCACATCTCTCCTGCCTCCTCACCTAATGTGTCCCAGCATCGCGGGATGCGCATGCTGTTTGTTCAATGAATGCCACATGTATTATACCTTATGATGCTTTTCTGGGGCATTCCTGTAGTTGTGCACACAACCTCGTCTGCCTGGGTTGTTCTTCTTAATAAAGTGGCTGTGGTGGGTAAAGTACTTCACAGTGCTTCACAGGCACACCCATTTACCATTAGTGAGAAAGAAGGTTGATTTTCACTTCTATGGCTCACGGGGTTAAAGATAACTCAATGTAAAACAGCATCTCCCGTTTCCATAGTGACAGTCTCCTGCTGTTCTACACACTGCCAGGGCATGTGTAGTGGTTCACTAGTGGTTCTGAAGTGCTGTTCTTCGTAGGTACCATGTGATGGCTTGGGGGAGGCTAGCAGAAGTGCTGACCTGGGATTTGTTAATAAGTACATATAAGAGGTAAATCAGACTTATGGAAAATGCAAGTGACAATCATGTCTCCTTTAATTCTGGTGCATGCCCCCTTTTTTCTTTGTTGTGGAAAGGTCTCACTTAAGGGGGAATTAATTTAATATGGTTTATTATTTATATTGGATCGTTTTGCTAGTGATGTGACTACACCGTGGGCTTGTTCCTGTGATTATGAACATCTAAATTCAGTAATGCTGCCAGTTAAATAAGTAACTCAGGTAATTCATGTCATTTACAAGTTATTGTTGGTACTGCATCCATATTTGTAGATAATTGTAATATTTGCATTTTATATAGCTTAATGTTTTTAAATTCCAGGCTGCTAAAATGACATCCAAAAGTTCTGTTTTTACTAAGAGTTTTGCATATAGATTACACAAAATAGTTTGCACAACTTTAGTAATTTGATGGAATAGCCTTTTTTCACCAAGCAGAGCCTTGTTTAACTTTACATTCTGTTCTTTGTCTGAAGTCTTATGTATTGGTTCATCTGGTTGGCCAATGCTGAATTTTATTTTTACATGTTTATAGGCAAATTCAGAAGTTGAAAGGTCAGTAGAGACAGAGCTCTGTGTCTGTCAGCTCAACTTGAAATTGGGGGCAAAGGAAATGACGACGACACCATGCACAATGTATAGACAGAAAATAATCATTTGAATGTTTGGGTCTGCACTTTTCAGCTCAGCCTCTCCCCTCTCCCCGTCTCTGGATTTGAGTGTCTCTGTGGTTAGGAAACACTGTCGCTATTTCAGTCTTAAACACAGCAGACCTTATGATTTCCCAAAAAAGGAAGTGAGTTGGTGCCATTAGCAAAATCCTTGATGGTAAAATTAACTTTTTTAAAAGGTCTCTTCCTGTATGACATCAATGCTTCGACATCTTCTGGGTCTTGCCTACTCTCTCACGTTTTTGATAAATGGTAATTGAATAATGGCAACAATGTGCTTATTGTGTCGTCGCTTGGTTGGTATCTGTTTTTTCAATTCGTCATTTGAAATTTTAAAAAGCAATGCTATTTTTTGGTATTTTGAAGACTTGGAGATATTTGCCTGCTTGGAAAATGTTAAATTCTGGCATACTGTGGTATACCTGGTTATCTTAACACCTGCAGCTCCATTCTCAGCCCTGGTTGTCTCTCTTCCCTCGATCAGTGCCCACCTCCCTTCTTGCCCCCCCCCCCGTTCGCCACTCCGGCGGCATGTCAGTGACCCCGTGTGGCATAGCGTGGGAATCTCCTCGGGCTTCATGCTGCCCCTCCCCTTTGGGAGTGTCTTTGAGCTGCTGTTTGAGCAACTTGTCGCTTGTATCCCTGGTATACATGCTTGCGATGAGCAAAATCTCCTACCTGTACTTCCACACATATTGTAAGACCTATTGTGTCTAATACATTTAGAGGTTTTGCCTTATCAGATGTACCCTATCAGATCCAGCTATACAGCTGTTCTCGCAATAAGAATGAGATCTTCGCGCATTTTTTATAATGGGTACTTTGGTAACTCATTGCTTTTTGGAGATGTCTGGAACTGCTGTTAAACACCAGGGCATCATACGCTTCCAGTACTCAAGTTTTCAAACTTTGTTCACTCATTCATACGTATTATTAGCCATTAAATTACAACTAATCTGACTCAATTTCAGGTCTTGTACTGCCTTTTACACCATATCTAGCATCCGGGCTTGAGACTGGAGTCCCTGCGATTAGGGATGCCGAGACAAGGTATGGGATGACTCACTGGGTAGCACAGAGTTGGGGGCTCACATCCTGCCTGCGTGGATATTGCATATTGTTTTTGTGCAGTCCAGTTTCCTGCAGAGTGCAGTTCATAGGCATGTACTTAGGCAAATCGGCACCTCTCAGTTGCACGTAGTGTATTGCTGTATGGAGTGTGACTTGCGTCCCGTCCATCATGAACACCAACTTTGTGCCCTCTGCTGCCTGAGATGGGCTCCAGGCCCCTTCTGAAACCTCATTTAAGATAAGTTAGAGAAGAAGGATGGAAAAAGTGCTGTCTGTGCAGAGGGAGGAAGGCCATAATATTACTGTGTGTGCATTTGTCCCCTTTGCGAGCCCCGCTGCCTCTTTCCGCAGTGTTAACTTGCTGTGCCCTGCCGAGCGTGAAACTTGCTGCATGCATTTGTACCGCATTGCTGCAGCACTCAACCCTCGCTCTGGCAGGCAGCGAGTTTTCCAGAGAACAGAGCGAGTCGC
>JAODLC010000133.1:22698640-22716643 GCA_026781145.1 Hippopotamyrus pictus | reverse complement strand
AATGGTAGGGGAAACACTGACTTATAGTTAAGATGGTGAACTCTGTTGTGTTTAGTTTTGCTGCAAATTCAAGCAGAGTGGAGAAATGGACATTGGATCCCCTTTCAGAAACAGACCATTTTTGGCTGGGTCGGACTCTCCTCCAGATCTCCAGATGCAAATAGTTGGGGTTTTGCCTCCGTAGAAATTTCATTCCATTGCCTTACCTGGTGTAGAAGGGTGGAGATTGGTACAGATATCACTGTTGAAAGGTGTCACTAACAGATATAAATCTACAAAGAAATGCAAAAGGACTAAAGGTAAAATTTAGCACTATAGGACTGTAGGATTTTTGTTTTTTGTTACTGATAGGGTTAATTTTCGTAACAACTTTGAAATAATTCTTTTGTATTTTCTGATTATTTCCGGTGAATAAAAATCATTATAAGAACGAATAAGAAAACTGATGTCATTAATGGACCATGCAGTGGGGAATTAGTTGAGCATGCAATATGAAGGCTTGATTAAAACCAAAAGTAGATCAAAATTGAAACTTCATGGACTGATTTTGAAGTTTTGGTGCTATTTAGTTTCCCTCACTTTGCCTTGCCAAATAACGCCACCTGATGAAATGTGTTAGTGCTGGCTGGCCGACAGTGGAGCCCTTACTGTGATCATATAGGACGTAAAAAAGGTCTTTTTAAGTTGCTCTGATTCCTCAGATTTTTCAGGGCAACTTTGATATTATACAAGAAGTACCATTTCCTTTTGAAATCAGTACTGGAGCTGGAGTTGTACATTAACCCCCTACAGTATTATTACAGATTAATCTGTCCGCTTTGTTGCTGGTGTGTGTTTAAAATGAGGGTTGCTCTCTTGTCAGTTTCAGCAGACGTAGTTATCATTTTACTTAGTTGTGGGTAACCACTTTCGCATATTCGAAGCCATAGTGGTTTAGAAAAGGGACCATATAAAGTGGTAATTCTACAGTGCTAGTTAGTGGTTTAATGAATAAGCTCTCTAAAAATCTCTATACCACAGGAGATTAGGAGTATGTGATGATGGACTTGGCATAGTTAGGTGACGTGTGTACAGACGTCCACTTGTGCTTGCGTGGACCTGAAGTATCAAACCATTTTTTCCTGCAGAACATTCAGATGCTTTTAGTGCTGAAACACCTGAATAATTTAACAGTGATACTAATTGCGGTGGTTTTCAAAAAAAGACATGACTGAATGGTGAATGACTTAAATGGATTTCCTCTATGAAATTTCACCAAGTGTAGGTGCAGGTGGTGGTGGGTGGGGTCAAGGGCGGAACACTTGTGCTTTGACTGTTGCTGATTGGTTTAGATGTTGCCCAGTCAGACACTGCCACTGTGGGATGTGTCAAAACCTCTCTGCTGTTAACACATATAAGAGTAGCTTGATTCAGTGGTTCCAGTTCATGAGTCGATCCCCTCGAAATAAGGTTAGTTTGAGAGCTGATTTGCTTTGTGTGTGTGTACGCGTGGAAACATTTGCCTGTTTGTGCGTCTGCTGCCTCTGCATGGGTGAATGGATTCCTTTTGTCTTGTGTCAAGGCGGTGTTGGGTGTGTGGCAGAGGGGCCTGTACATGCTCAAAAAAGGTAGCTGGGTGTGATGTCCAGAGTTTTGTGCATGGATTTATCTCCTCAAACAGAAGTAATTGTTTTTAGAAGTGAAATGTAAGGGTTAAATTCATACTGCGTCACTGTATGCTCTCCAGGTTTGATTTGATAGATCTTCCAATACCTTCTGCAACTTAGAAGTATAAGCGTTTGTACAATTAATGGAAAATGGATAAAAATCTTTCTTACAATCCACTTAACACGATATCGGCTTTAGATTTCAAAAATTCACATTGGGCTGATTTCACTGTTTGTTGACTGTTGTAGTTACTAAGACTTTTAACCTTGTTTGATGAGATTTTTGTCCCTCCACAATGAAATGGGATGGAGCTGGCTGTGTAATTTATTCTTCTGTGTCCCGCTCTGCTTGTTTTTCAAATGCAACCAAACTCACTGAAGACCTGAAGCTGACTTGGTCACTCGCTAACCTGCCTCATCTTAGCAGCCTAGTATCAGGAACAAAAAGCAGTGTCTTCTGAATATGAGTGTCGGCTTTTTGGGGTGAAGAGGTGTTGCCAGTGTTTCTGTACCTGCTGCTTTGTGTTCCTTGGTTACTTGGATCCGCCGTTTGACTACATTTTTTATCTTGCATTTGTATCTTTCAAATACAAACATTTTGTTCTACACCTAGTGTTCTGGTAGTAAGAAGGTAGCCCTAAGTGGAGCAAAGCAAATCGGGTCGTTTTTCTGGTGTTACCCCTGTGGTAAGCATAGTGATAAACTGGTCCTGATGTTTGTGCAATTGGCCAGCAGAGGGACCCTGTCTCTGCACTTTTCTCTTTGGTTCACCTCTTTGAAAGTGCTGCTGTTTTTCAGGGATCTGTTTTCTGGAGTGTGTCTGTCTCATTGGGTCTTTTAGATCAGTTTCATTTGGTTGGCAGTGAACTGATACAATCTGGTTTTTCCTTCCGCTATATGTTTAAGTATACGACAGAGAAGTTGAGAAAATGTGCCATGAAATATTCACTAGGATGTGGGTTGCTGGCAGTCTGAAGAGGTTGAGTTAGGGTGATTAACTTTCCTGATTGCTCCTAGGGCACTTAGATGAATGAGTATTCAATTAACCTTTGGCTTTTTCAATTATTCAGATCCAGTTCAGCCACACTGAGAAGGGCCTTGTGGTCACCAGTGAACCCAGACTTGCTTATTAAGATGCCGTTGTGTGTCCTTTATAGTTACCCAACATCGAAAAACAAAATAAAACCTACTGAAACCTGATGTCGTCTGTTTTCCACCTTTTCTCATGTAAACCTTTTAACCAGTCTCCTTTGTTTACATGTTTTCTGGGTTCTTTTTAACTGCAGTTAATGTTTATCAGAAAATAAAAAATTCTTTTAAAACTCGCATCATAATTTATGTTTTCTCATTGACGTACAGCATACATTAGTAGCGCTGAAGGGTTTACTGGCCTGACCACACTTTCAGGCTCAGGGTTATGCAGGTGGGTTTGTGTGCTTGAGTAGAGACCATGTGTGGTGAAGGTTTTTACCATAATGGTCTGTCATGGACGTCTGTAACCTGGAAAAAGAGGGAGATGTGGAGGAGCTGCAGCTCTGAACCTCTGGATCCTCTGCCCACGTTTCTGCCTTATTTTTGTCAGTCTGCCAGCTGCCAGTATTGGTGTGGGGGGTTAAAAAGTAACTGGATGCTCAGCTCTCAAGAGATGTCAGTGAACTTTCCCCTCTCAACGCCGCCAGGACTGCAAACCCCCCGCCCCACCAACCCCTGAGCTTTTCCCGATTGCATGCCTGACTGTGTTTTGTAATCCCCACCATGGAGGGCCGGCTGGCATGCAAAGGCCGTCGTTTGTGGAGCGATCACCTGAACGCAGCCCAGAAGGTTCCTCCGGAGCTGTCTTGCTGTTAACCCCGCCTGCAATGAAGGAGGGCTTTGGTTACATGACTACCGGGAGTAAGGCAGGAAGAGCCCCCCCCCCCCCCCCCCCCCCCAGGCAGGTGCTATTTAAGGCGACTGCTATCGGGCGTTGCGCTGCTGTCGGGTGTCAGGAAAATGCAAATGGAAATGGGGGCGGAGCGGGCAGGGGTGGGTGTGGTTCGAAGTCTAGAAAGGCGTCGCTCATGGACGAGTAGGTGGGAAGGCCGGCGTGGCAGCAACGCAGCTTCACAGGCGGAAACCCGCAGGTCCCCGTATCCAGGCGGCCCGGCAGCGGCCTCAGGAAGAGCAGCAGCAGGAGCAGCGAGGCCAGCGGCAGGATGCTGTCCATGACGTACAGCGAGAGCGTTCGTAGCGGCATCAACCGCTACCACTCGGAGCCGGGCCTGAGTGTGCCGCGGCCCGCGGAGCACGGCCAGCTGCAGCGCCAGCGGGAGCAGCGGGCCGCCATGCACCTCAGGAACATGGAGGACTTCCTGAAGATGCACGGCCTCTCGTTGGAGGAGTGCGTGTCCTACCAGACCGGCATGAAGTACAGGTAAGGGGCTGTCAGCTCCTGTGCCCACTCTCAGGACCGGTTCTGGAGCTTGTGCATCTCAACTCCTTGGATCTCCTGTAGCTTCTTTTTAAATCCCGTATGGCTGTGTGCTTCTCAGGAGCTGTTAGTATTTCTCTCCAAGTGAATTTGAGTCACTTTTGCCACTCGTGAGCTTGTTGTGCTATACCTCTCTCCCGCCAAACCCCAGCTGCTGTTTGTGGTTTTATTTTTAATCATGTGGGTCAAAGGAGTACATGTGCAGCTTTATGAAGGGCAGGTGTGTATAGAAGCCAAAAGAGGGGAGGAGCTCAACAGCTTAGCCAGGCTCCGTTTTATCTCTAGGTCCCAGATAACATGCGTGTTGAGTAACTTCTCCCTTTTTATTCTGTTTATCGGTTGCTGTGGTGAACACTGTGCTTCTCCGTGGGTAACTATGCGTCTGATGAAAGCCCCTCGATCAGAATGCTGCTTCGGACAGTCTGTGGGATTAACGTCCAAACTCATCCTGCCCGGTGGTGCTGCCAGAGCCCTGCCCTACCCTGACTGTGGTGTGATTGCAGTGACATGGTGTCTCTGCATGATCACCCACCCTGATAATTAAAGTCATAGTGGACAGTGCTGGGGAGGTTACAAAAGTATTCCATTAAAGACGGAGTTGGAAAGTTCAGGTCCGGAAAGTAGAAATCCAGACCAAGGTTTTGTTACAACTAACCAGTTGAGAGAGATGATGGTCACAATCTGAGTACTCAACTGGTTGGTTGAAATAAAACCTTGGTCTGGATTTCTACTTTCTGGACCTGAAGATCTCCAATTAAGGATGTCAGGACTTTTCCAAGGGCATAGTGCAGTGGTTCCCAACCCTGTCCTCAGGGACCCCAGACAGTCCACATTTTTGCTCCCAGCAAGAACAAGTGGCTGGTACACCTGGTACAGGTGTTGGGAGCTGGGAGGGAGCAAAAATGTGGACTGTCTGGGGTCCCTGAGGACTGGGTTGGGAACCACTGGCATAGTGGGTGACCACAGCAATTCCCAGACCCCCCACACCTCCAGGACAGTATAGGTTGGTCGATGCCCTTAAGATTGCGTTATTCAGCAATAGCCTGGCTGGAATAGCCCCCCCCCCTTCTTGTTAGCACATCCAGAAAGTGCACCTGAGTAGCTCCACTTTAACTAAGGCTGGGATAGTGTGTCACACATGCAGGGCCGTCACCCCGCCTGTCGTGACTAAGCTTTGCAGCGAGTTGGGGTTTCAGGTGGCATGTGGCTGTGCAGCACCTACTACGCTTTCTTCCCGTGAGCCGAGACGTGCTTGTCCTACGTTCGGCCCCTCGCAGACTAGCACTGTACTCTCCTGAACTCCACCTTCTCCTTTTTGCTGGTCGTCAGAGACTTGGAGATCTTGGTGAATTAAGCAGGTATCCAGCAGAGGCCCATCTGAATCGAGCGTTAGGCTGCACCTAATGCTCATACCGTGTCCAATCCTGGTGGCCTTCATGGTTTGGGCTTGTGTGGTGGTGTAGGTTTCTCATTGAAATGTAACTCGGTTTACCTGAGTGCTGCCCAGGAAGTAGTTCTCGGCCCTAATTACACCCATATTTCCATCAGATCCCAAATCAGCAAGGGGAAGGGCTGGCCAGCTCTGAACTCTCATCATTATTTCAGGCACCCGCGATGCCAGCTGGCCCTGCTTCCTTTGGGCTGCAGTGCGCCCGTCTCCACCCTGCCGGGCACACCTGTCTCACTTGTGCCACACCTGTCACAGTGACCCACTTGCATTCATTGCCATGATGCCTGCAGGACTCCTTTGTGCATGTCCAAATGCCATATCGGGCACAGTGTGCTGTTAAATATCTCTTAAGACTCACTCATTAGGGCAGGTGCTGCAAAAGGGATTTAATTGGGGTGATGGAGCCGACTGGGGAATTTGCTGTTGTGGTTCCGACAGCATGTAGTTTATAATCCGGATTTTCATCATGCAAATATGACAGATTTGATTGAAAGCTTCTGTGTATCTCCCATCTTCTAGTTCAGGGGTAGGCAACCCTGATCCTGGGTTGCCGGTATCCACCAGGTTTTCCATCCTGCCTGGTCTCTAATGAATCATACCTGATCTTAGGCAGATAGTAACTCATCAGGTAGGATAGAAAACCTGCTGTCCTGGAACTCCAGGATCAGGGTTGCCTACCCCTGTTCTAGTTGTTTCCTGGTTATCATGGCATGCTCTGAAGTAGAACTTCAGCCGTCCCTCATACACACAGCACATAAAGCTGTGAAGCAGTTTGAGGGGACGACCCACTGCACACTGGAAGTACAGCATAAAAAATCTCCTTAAAAGTCTCCTTAAACCATTTTGCTCATTTTGCTTGGGCTGACTTTTGATGGGTGGAACCTGTTACATATTGTTTGTGTGTTAATGAGTGCTTGGGTCAGTCACGGTGCTCACTGCAGCCCTTTCCAGACAAGCGGCATGCATCCCTCTGCATCCGTTTGAACTTGGCCGGAAGAGCTATTGATTTTTCCAAGGGAGGCCATGCCAGGTTGCGTCACCCCAGGGTTAATGGATGCTGAGTGGACGCTTTCAGTCTCCCGTGTATCCATTTTATTCGCAGCCCCGCGTGCATTACCCGCTCTCCATGCGCAATGCGGCTGCCACTCCCCTGTCTCTGTCATCGATTGCTGACCACTCTGAACTTGTCAAACTCAGGCTGAAGACATGGGACTTTCAGCAGAATGCCAGCTAGTCCTGCCCCTCAAAGTAAAGACAGTGCTCCACCTAGTGGACTGGTGTGTCTATGCCATGCCAGAGCTGCTTTGAGTAGTACATGATTCTCAGGGGTTTACCAGTGTATAAGTGGTTCTGCTGTGTGGTTTCCTACCATGGTGCAGTTAAGGATGCTTCTTAATTTTTTTTTCCCCCAGATCTTCGCCATGCTTGGGTTTGTCACCTAGTTTTTTTTTCCCTCATGTACAATTTGATATCCAAATTTGTTATTGCATGTAAGTATTTGTCTGGTGTTTATTTACTATAATATTAATACAGTACTTGCATCTAAAAGGCATACATTACATGCTTTTGCTCAAAGCAGTGTACATTTTTAAAAATGTATTGTCAACCAGGCCCTAGAGCAATTAGGGGTTAAGGGGGCTTTCTTCAGCTCCCGATGGTTAATTAACTCTGCCGACCCTGGAATTGGAACTGGTTCCGATCTCAGCCACAGCGTTAACACCCTAACCCCAAACATAATTAACTGCTGACAATGATGTATCTGGTCTGACTTTTCTTGGAAGTTTTTTCCAATTATTTGTGCATTTTTGGACAGTATGAGCAGTAGGAGTTGTTGAGGCTTAGAAAATCACCATTTTTAATTCTGGGCCTGGTTTATCCTGAGCTTGTGCTTGCCCCTTAGCACCACAGGGTGGCACTGTAGCCCTTCAGATAACTGCTCAGTCAGGCTCATGCTGTGTATACAGCTTCAGTCAGCTGTATTTTCCGTGTCTTTGTGTGAAACCAATTATTCATGGATGAATTAACAAAAGAAGTTTTACGCATTTTTATGCATTATTCATTGTGTGTGTTGCCTGTTCTGTAGGTGCTTTGTTTATTTGGTTTTGTAGTGGAGCTATTTAGAACAGAGTCCCTTGAGTGGATAATTAACACAGATTCAGCTGTTGTCACCTGCAGTTCTAATAAGTCCCCTCTTTGAGATGCAGGGTTGCTGGTTTTCCTCCCCCCTGGCCGTGCTGATTCCTGTCCTGTGTGGACCAGCACAACATGTTTGCACGTCCTGGAAGGCAAAGGTGGTCCTCCTCCACTCAGCACTCATTTTGCCTGTTTGCTGTTTGTTGTGCTTATTCAGCCAGTGGATGGCTTTCCTGGGGAGCAACAACGCTGAGGAGGCTGGCCACTGTCAGAACGCTGATAGCCAGCCCATAATACCCTGCTATGCGAGGGCAGGATGTGTTTTTGCGGGAGCATGCCCTAGGCGGAATTTGACTGATGCATAAATAAACAGTATAGGCTTTTGCTAACTATGGAAGACCTGCCCAGGGACCCAAGATCACGCAGTCAGCCTTTTTGCTTTTACTGCCTCTAACTTTCTCAAGAAGTTAAGGACTTGAAATCTGTTGGCGCTGGTCCTTTCTCAGGTTTTATAACACACGTCCTGTTGTCAACTGTTTAATTGCTATTATTATTTAACTTTGATGAATTGATGGAATTAACTTTTGTTGCCTGTTGTTCTTTGTCGTTCCTTTCTCACTGGTGAATGTTTAATATTGTGCATTAATGAGGGACTTCGAAACGACTGGCGGCCATCGCCGAGCTTGCACAGATGAGCCTGCGCAGATGAGTATGCGATTTTCCCTCTTCACTCACACAGCCGACGCACCCTGTAGTCCACGCTGAAGGAAAACCGCGAAGGCTGAAAGGTGATCCGCCGTGCCAAGCGTTGCTTCTCTTATAACCCAGGGGTGAGCGCAGGGGCTGCCCATTTAACAGCTGCTACACACTCATTAATGTTGCATTGCTGATCTGGCCAATGGTGCAAAACGGCTGTAAATCTCATGTTCTGCTGCTGGCTGTGGCGCTGCCTCATCTCCCCTCTCTGTCCAGTCAGGTTTTCACGGTTTAACCTGAACAGTCAGCCAGTAGGTGATGTGAAGTGCCTGTCCGCTGTGACGCAGCACTGATCAGCAGCCCAGTAAGAATAACGAGAGCTCTGCCGGCCAGAAATGTCTGATCCAACATCTGCCTTAATGGTAACTTGGTAAAAGCACCGCGTTCGATCGTTCTCTACTCCCAGCCCAAAATCGGTTCCCATCTGTCCGTCTGTCTCACAGAGTGAGCTGGAGCTCAGCCTTCTTCCATCTCCAGTTGCTTGTGAAACCCTGATGGTTTTTGCTCTCTTCCATTGAATTATTAAAGGTCAGGGCTGTTAGCACCGTGTGTATATTCAGAATCGAGCCGTCGTCATGGCACCCGCTAAGACGGCAGACAGAGGATAGCAGTCCGAGGTCCCTGAAACTCAGGAAGATCCCATGTCATAAGGCATCCCCCCCCCCTTTTTTAATTTCCTCAGCTATCAGGACGGGCTGCTCATTTTTGGGGATGCATCTAAATTGAAATTGGAACTCCTGTGGCAGGCCTCTTATCTGTTTCATGAAGAATCGTAATGTCGGGTTTATGCTGAGGGTGACTGAAATGCAATGTAGCTTGTTTGTATTAAACTCTCCATGTGATTGGCCGTGAGCTGCTGATCTGAGCTGTGGTCCCCTGATTTTGCCCCACCCTTGCATAACCCCAGTAATCCCTAACCCACACCCCCACTTCCCCCTCGGAACTGTGCCTGCTGGCCACTTTTCTGCCACCACACATGTCTGTGTAAACTCCCGCCCACCGTCTCATGATGAGTTGGTCACCATACTGGTATTGGCCGCAGGGCTGACTTGTTCTGGTATGTGCAAGTTGTATGAAACATAAGCATCTCTCATTGTGGTACACTGAAGCATCACTCATTGGACGCATAACAGCTCAATGCCCCATGTGATGTAATGTTGTTAACTTTTTGTGGTATTTCTGACATAATCCTTCTGGGACTCAAACCATCTTACTCTGGCGTTCTTCATTCTAATTTCTCTTATGAATAGAAAAAGAATATATGGTTACCTGCTTATTGTATCAGTAATTAGCACCTCAGTAAAAAAAAAAGGATAATGCTCTTAAATTGTCCTGCGTTTTGTGAATATGACATTTTGAAAGTACATTAGTTTGTGTTACATCAATGTTTTTTTACTTTGTAATGAGCCAAAAGGACTGGATGAAGGGTTTAACTGATTTTTAAGATTTTTAAATACTTGTAGATACTTGTCTGTTGCTGGGGAACTTTGTCTGTAATGTTAATGTGATCTTCAGGTTTTGTTTTGCAAACTTGAACTGCTGTATTTTCCAGCTCTTTAGACTATCCGAGCAACTATAGTGTCTGTCTCAATGAATTGCCTGTCATTTGTCATATTAGCCCATCAGAACTCAGGGGGCTGAGTCAGCGTCTGCTCTGGGAGTGCCGCTGTCAGTGCGCGTGTGCCTGTGAGTTCCTTTTTGTAATCCCGTCCGTTACCTGCGGCCCTCACGCCCATGTCTGTCTGTCTGTCTGTCTGTCGTGTGTCTGTGTGTGTCTGTCTGTCTCTGTCTGTCTCTCTCTGTGTCTGTGTGCGTGTGTCTGTGTGTGTCTGTCTCTGTCTGTCTCTCTCTCTGTCTGTGTGCGTGTGTCTGTCTCTGTCTCTCTGTCTCTCTGTCTGTCTGTCTGTCTGTCTGTCTGTCTCTGTCCATGGTGTGCCAGGGATTTCCTCTTTAGATAATCAGATGCCTGTCCTTGGGAGGTGAGGGGGGGCATAGCATTTCGTTATGTCAGCTTGTCGTCTGCATTAATACACTAGAGGGGAGCGGATTTATCTTTAAAATGCTTTTTTTTTTGTTCATTTATTCATGGTGCGTAATACAGTTTAAAATTAGCCAAACCAGGTGGGAGTTGGGGAATTGGGTTGATGCGTGTGGTGATCTGAGACGTTGCCTGAGTGCTGCGGTCTCCACCCAGAAGTGATTTCCCTGCAAAACACACGCTGACTGTGCTGCAGTGCCTCAGCCCCCCCGCAGCTCAGATAGCAGCTGGCACTAAAACAATAGCCTTAGCAAGGGGGCAGTTAAGGCCTGCAGGCTTCAAGTGACTGGGCTGGATCTATTACATAGCAACCTGCAGCACCAGTGACCCTGTTCTCCGGGTTCTCTCTGCTGGCGCTCCGCAATCCCTCCAGCACCTCACTGGCACCTCACTGTATTTTTATATCAGTATTCTTGCTATTGCTTTGTTTATTATTTATTTATTTATTAATTTTAAAGTGTACATAAGAGTGGTGTGTGTGTGTGTTTGTGTTTGTATATGTCACGTTGTGGGATCCAAGTGTATCAGATAACGGTGATCGGAATCAGGGCCTAACCAGGCCTTTTTAATCGATCTGTATTGGCTACCACAGCCCGAACAAAGGCCCGATCTATTTCATTTCCCGTGTCCGCTTAATTTACGTCAGTTGTGCAATAAGCCTGAGGCGCGTTGCTTAGAACTACTATCTATCGAGATGTCAGCCATGCAGAAATTTTTTTAAATTGGAAACTGAAAGTAGCCCAACAGCTGTTTACACTGCTATCCTTTCAAGAGAAGGTAGCAATAGAGCTTATTTTAATACAACTTGCAAAAACATTATAAGGAAAAATACCGCAAAATCAGATGAAGAATGCACTAATGCCTACTGTATATGTGTGTTTAATTAAATATTTATTAAAAGATTGGATCAGGACTGGGAATTGGCACATACAAATATTTAATGGGTCAGATCAGGGTACCAAAATAGTGGGTCTAGACAAGGGTGTCGTTAGGCCTATTTTAGGGGGGCTTTAGCCCTTATTTATTGGCTTAATCATGAATAATTTTCCATCAGCCCTGCCTAGGAAAGACTCCTAACCCCTAACCATTCCTCTGTAACTGCCCCTGGATCAGGACATCCCAGGTGTTTCCATGCGTTCATCTTGAGAGAGCACTCAGTTCTTCCGACGCATCTGCAGTCAGCCTTGCACTGACCAGCAGCCTAACCCTCCTATGTCTCCTGACTGGTCCACCTCCTGGCCCAATTATCCGCTGTGTATCTTCCTTTTTTTGGCTACTGTCAAAGCCGGTGGAGTCGCTATTTCTAATTTCAGTGGCTGATTGGGTACTGGCCACATTTCTGGACACGTTTTTTTTTTTTTCTTGGGCAGGGATCTTATGAACCCTGCATACACTGCCTGTGTTTGTGTCTCAGCACCACAGATCAGTACAGGTCACATTTTTCTTTGGGAAAGTATGTATTTCCTAAACGATGAGAGATGTTTAAAACGATGTAGCTGTGGGGGCGACTCAGTGGGTAGCACTGTTGCCTCGTACCACCACAGTTATGGCTTCAAATCCTTAATCAGGTGCATGTGTGTACATGTGTGCTTGTGAATGTATATGTGAAATATGCATGCTCTCTCATGTCCTGCAGGATTTCTTCCTATAATCCAGATGTATAATCCAGTCCAAAGACATCTCATTAGGCTAACTGGTGCTTGTAGAGTATGTCTATGTATGCATCCTGCGATGGGCCTCCCATCCTGGCAGCACCTCAGCCTTGTGCCTTATGCTGCCTGAGATGGCCTCCAGGTGACCGTGACCAGGATAAGCGGTTGGACAGTTTTCGCTGTGGTTATTTCTAACGTGCGTGTGCCGTGCGTCTCCTGCTAATGAAAAGTAATG
The DNA here is from genome assembly GCA_026781145.1 of Hippopotamyrus pictus. Lineage (NCBI taxonomy): Eukaryota > Metazoa > Chordata > Actinopteri > Osteoglossiformes > Mormyridae > Hippopotamyrus > Hippopotamyrus pictus. The sequence continues at coordinate 22,704,263 of JAODLC010000133.1, read as the reverse complement.
TGGAGAAACTGACGGTTGCCATGACGAGTGCGATCCTTGTGTTTCTTGCGTGCGGAGGAAACGGCGGGAGAGGATGGAGAGACGCGAACGGCTCGCCCGCCACATCAAGGCAGAGGGCTTACGTAAGATATTTTTGCCCAACTGGACAAGACCTTAGCTGTGGCAGCAGGTGCCGGTGACTAGGGGTGCCCTCTCAAGCACGCTGGGCGACCTGGTGACTGCGGCCATAGACACCCACCTGGAGCTTCTCCCTCTCCCTCCTTGTGTCAGCAGGCTTTGTCCTTCCCTCCTGCTCTCCCACACGCGCTCTCTCGCTCTCTCTCTCTCCCTCTCTCTCTCTCTCTCTCTCTCTCTCTCTCTCTCTCTCTCCTTTGGTCTCTCACTGCCTCTCTATCTTGCATGATACATGCAAGTTTAATCCGTGGAAAGCGGGTCCTTGCCAGTGTGCGCGCGCGTGTGTGTGTGTGTGTGTCTGTGCGTGTACGGACTTTCTCCCGATGAACGAAGACATTTATGTTCGACAGAACAAAAGGAAGCCTCTGCTGAACTTGTGTGCAACTGGACATGCTGGTTCCCCACAGCTTCCCGGGCTTCTCTTCGTAGCTACCTCCGTATTTACCGATCTGCCGTTTGAACGGAACTGGTCAGTCTGACATTCGGATTATTCAGTTATAAGTTAGCGGTTGCCGAATCTGTCGGCTTTAATAGTGACTGGACACCGACTGGAATCCCGGATTCTAATCTGAGAGAAAATTCACTTTCCTTTTGTGGTTTGGGCAGAAGAAGAAATGAATGGTAAAACGTGCCATCGTCCTGAGAGGCGCCAGAAAATTGCGCGTGTGTGTGGCATTGTGTGCGCGTCCGCCCCGGTGTGTTAGTGTGGCCGTCCACCCAGAAAACATCAGGGTCTTGGGGCTTGGTACTGGGGGAGGAGACCTGACCCTGCCCTCTTCAGGGGATGCGCGTCTGTGCCGGTCAGAATCCTCCAACCGACTCCATCGCTGCCTCCTCTCTGGGTCTGGCACAGTTCGGAAACAGGAGCGTTTGAACCGGGACACTAGGGGAGGAGGACTGGGACACCTCGTTCTGGGCTCTGCATAGAGGAGCCTCTCCGTGAGCATCGGTTCTCCCCGCCCTGCCTCCAGCCACCCCCCCCCGGGTGGGCCGGTGCGACTCCTGCACCCGCTGAGCCAGGGTCCCCCCGGGTCAGCATGCAGGTTTCCTTCGTTTGTACGGATCACCGGGGCGTCAGCCGCAGCACCGAGGACCGGCTCAATCGGCAGAACGCCAACAGCCCCGGCACGGGCACGCGCAGCAAGTTCCGCACCGTGGCCATGGTGGCCCGCAGCCTGGGTCAGCTGTCGGTGCAGACCGTCCCCTCCTCCAGCGACCAGAGCATGAGGACGGGCATGAAGTATAGGTAGGGTTTGGGTCCGGCCGGCGTCCGTGGGGCCAGTGGGTGTCTCTCAGTCACTAAACCGTGCAGAAAGCTGTAGAGCATATCTGGCTGCTGGGTTCATGCCCAGTCCTCATGGTCCAGGGTCGTCTTTTAGTAGCGACACATTTTAGCTGCTGCCTATCAGGTCACTGAAGCTGCACTCCAGCCTCTGTGAGGTGCCTCCTCACCTAGTTTTTAAAAATAATAGGTACTAGCACTATTACCTCTGGATTCATTAACCCTCATCTCACGAATCATCTCATGGAAAGTGTAGCAGGTCATGTGTGCCGTCAGCGGAGAGATCGGATAATAAGGTGAGAAGCGCAGTGAGAAGCGCAGTGTTTCACTGTATTTCCCGCTTTTGAGGCTCCCGGTTCAGTGACCTTCCCCTGTAGGGCTGTGATTTTAAACATTTACATCCTTAAAAGACTTTTCATGCAGCCTCTTGGTGCTGAGAAAATTGGGCCAATTATTTGTGATGACAATGATGATTATTTAATGGTCATTATTTATTTATTTATTATTTTATCATCGTATGATGTTATTATTATTAGTAGTATTATTTATTATTATTCTTATTGGTTTGTCACAAGGAAGTGTACTTGTCGGGCATAAGCACTGCATTCTTCCACATATCACTGTTTGAGTTACATTTCATTGCTAATTACAAATCTCAGTCTCCCTGTTAACTTTCAGTGAGTCAAGTAAGGCTGAGATATGTGATTGAAATGTTAATGAGCTAGCAGTTACTTAGCATAAACCAGTCACTGTGTCACTCTAAGTATAGCTATTGGGAAAGCTGGGAGGCAGCATGCTAGGAAATGGTACTTACTGGTGTGATAGGGATGGAAACTGCTTTCATTTCGAAGCGTCTATTCAAATTTGCGAGATTTTCTGTTTTAGCATGTTCCTGTGTTGTGTATGATGCAGGGGTTGGTAGGAAAATGGGCGGCAGGCTCTACTGGCTGCAGGCTGAATGGGGGCAGGGGGTGCCAGGGGCTGTCCCGCAGTGTGCCCCAATTTTTTTGTGTGGCAGTACTGTGTCTAGGATTCCAGGCATGTGACCTTCAGTCCTCAGTGGGAAACTAGAGGAGGGTTTGAGTTATGCTTTGTGTGTGTGCGCGTGCGTGTGCGTGTGCGTGTGTGTGTGTGTGTGGTACAGGCTCTGGGATCAGTGGCCAAGGGGTTGTGCAGTTATCATCAGTCCCCGTGTCATTCTGAATTTCCCTCATGTGTACCCGCACAGATAAAACGATTTGCAAAGTGACGCAGTGGACAGAACTGGGCCGCTGCCCCCGAACATGCCGCCCTGAGACTGGGTGCTCCTGCTTCCGCAGTTCTGACGAAACTTTACTAGGAGGCAGTCGCTGTGCTTTGGTGAGAGCAAAGCAGTGAGATTTCACTGCCTCTCAGAGGCTGAACCGGTTGCGGGTTAGGGTGGGGGAGGGCTGCTGTGCCCTGCCTTGCCTGGGATACCCCAGACCCTTTACTCCTTGAGGACAAGGAGCATCTTTTGGTAGGTAGGGGATGCAGTGTTTTTTTTTTTTTTTTTGCAGCCCCCTGTTTCTGTCCCTGGTCACTGGTGGCATTTATAGTCTTTATTCATCCGTGTCACCTGTCCTGAAAAGCATAATTTGTGGCAGGCAGATTAATTAATGAAATAAATGAATTAATGAAATAAACAGTTTAGTTTGACCTTTATCTCTCCTGGCATCGTAGTGTCATTAATGTCTGGGAAGCTCTCCCTGCCTTTAGATAAACAATTAAACCTCATTCAGCAGGCATAAATTAATGACTTACAATAAAGAGAGTGTGACCCCCCCCCCGCCAGTAATCTATTTCTTTTGGCAAGGGGAGCAAAGAGCTGGTCTTCTTGACTGTCCTTTCAACAGCACATCTTCACACATAGTGTAGACTGTCTTTTTTCTATAAATAAACATTCTGAAACCTGTGAAGCAGTTCTGCCTAACACCTGCAGGAGGGATGTTGAGGGACCGCTGCTCTGCTCTTCCCAAGAGATGGTGAGCGTTTGGGGGAGGCGAGCGGGACGTGGAGTGCGGGGCGGGACGTGGAGTGCAGCGGCCACCTGCCCCACATTCTGCTCTCTAGGCGTTCTGAATGCTGCCTAGATTAAGTCTGTGTGTCATACTAGCTGCCCTTTGGGAGAGAGGAGCTTTCTCTACCTCTGTCCTTTTTAAAATCTCATATTTTAAATAATTCATTTAAGCTGTAGGAAGTGGATAAAACTTAATGAAAATTAAAGCTCAGACCTGCAACTGGATCATCTGCTGAATAAAGATGTTTACTGCTTTACTCGTTTTGAATGTGGTGTGTAATAAAGGCGGATTGAGCTTAATGCCATTAAAATGCTCTGCAGGATTTTTGTGTGAGTGCATATCAGGAATGTAGACTTTCATTACTGAAAAATTCTAATTTATTTTTTAAAAGTTTTCAAGTCAATTTTGAGATGCAGCAAAGTGACCACAGTAGCCCATGCTGTCAGTGGTAAGGTTTCACTAAATGCCTCATTTGAAATGTCTAAAGGCTGATGCTTTTCTTTTAAATTTTCATTTATGGCATAGTCACGTCACAAAAGTGCATAATCTGTTTCTTTTAGCATTTTGACAATTTTCCAGGTTTTTTTTGTCATTAGGTAATGTGAAGAAGTCACGAAGGCATTTTGAATGCTGATTCTGATGAACGAAACGGTGGCTGTGAACGTGATTGGATGAGCCAGGAATTAGGCGGGCCATCCTGTGCTGTGCCGTGATATTCCAGTGTGTGTCTCCGGGCTCCGTCTCCACTGCGTCGCTTACATAACTGTGCTACTCTCCCAGCCCAGCTGTCTCAGCTCCACCGCCTGCACTTCCCAGCTCTCCGCAGAGACGTTCTCACACAGAGATGCTGAATTGCGTGCTGCCACTTTGAAAAGGGGATGTCCCCGCCACGCTTACGGTTCAGTTTGGGATGGGGATGGTACCGTCCTCGCTTACGGTTGGGTTTGGCATGGGGATGGTCCTGGCCTCGCCTACGGTTCAGTTTGGGATGGGGATGGTCCTGTCCTCGCCTACGGTTCAGTTTGGGATGGGGATGGTCACTTATAGTTGGGTTTGCCATGGGGATGTCCCCGCCCCGCTTACAGTCGGGATTGGCATGTGGGTGGTCCCGGCCTTGCTTACGGTTGGGTTTGGCTGCTGGTTTGCTCTCTGCGTGTTCAGCTCAGTGGCATGTTTAGGCCCCCATCTGAAGTTTTTTCGTTTAATGTTATTCCTCAGATACACTCCTTGCCTTCCATAATTATGTAAATAGATGCCTTCTTCATTCTATAAAATGAATTACTGGAATTGGGATAGCAGTTATATACACGTGGACGTGGACTTTGGTTTAAAAGGGTCCCTTTTCAAGTCCCCGAAGGGGCTGATCTTTTAATCAAAGGACCTTAAAGACCCTGACAGACGGGGTTTATTAATAGGGGACGTGTGGAGCTGAAAGCTATGAAAGCTGTTTTGGATTTAAGGAATTTGCTGCACAAACTGTTTTCAAACACTATGGGAGGTGGGGGTAGTGCTTTGTTTTTCAGCCTGAGTAGACGTTATGATAATGTTAGGTGCTGTCAGAAAGGTAAAGGCCTATGTGCAGCCCATGCGGGGTTGTGGTGCTGTACTGTGACCCCCCCCCCCCCCCATTCAATATAGCTCCTAGGTTTTAAATATCAGCTCTGAAAAGCCCAATGCAGCATACCTGCATCCCTGTAAAGGTTATTATGTTTAATTCATTAAAAAAATCAGACCAGAGGCCACATCTACATATTCAAACAGATACATGCATTGCATAAGCAGCACAGTGCAGCCCTGGGTATAACCGTAACTGACTGGTAACGCAAGCTGTGACGGTCTGCTGATGTGACACTGTCCTGTGTGTGTTTCTGTGTGTCTGTGATTTTCCGTTTTGGATGGAAGGCCACTTGTGCCCCTGCTGCCAGAGTTGTTTACCTGACACTAAAGGCTGATTTATAGGCCTACTTCTGTGTAGATCCTACGCCGTCGGTATGGCGCAGCCGCGTCCCCTACGCCGTCGGTATGGCGCAGCCGCGTCCCCTACGGTGTCTGTATGGCGCAGCCGCGTCCCCTACGGTGTCTGTATGGCGCAGCCGCGTCCCCTACGGTGTCTGTATGGCGCAGCCGC
>JAODLC010000133.1:22685254-22698540 GCA_026781145.1 Hippopotamyrus pictus | reverse complement strand
CGCAGCCGCGTCCCCCACGGTGTCTGTATGGCGCAGCCGCGTCCCCCACGGTGTCTGTATGGCGCAGCCGCGTCCCCTACAGCGTCTGTATGGCGCAGCCGCGCCCCCTACGCCGGCGGTATGACGCAGCTGTGTACCCTACGCCTCAGCCTATGTCTCAGCCTGACGCGCACCTCCCTAGAACTATACACATAGATACGACACAAACTGCGCACGAGTATAAATGCTCACAGTGGCGTAGGCCATGGAGTAAGTTCTGCGTAGGCTTGACTCTGAAGTATAAATAGTCTTTACCTGTGCGATGCTGGTAAGACCAGTGCGTCAGTGCTGAGCGGTTGGGTGATCATGGTGTTCTTACAGTCTTGTGGAGCTGCATCTGTTCACAGTTTTTAAAATGTAATCATTTTTATAAATCGGGACTAGGGCTGTAAGAATGGCGTGGAGTGCTGTTGATCTTAACTGAGGGGTGTTGATCACCACAGATATGTGGCTCTGCTCGGTATTAGAGCACACAGGGTTTAGATGGGATTTATTATATTGTGCTTATGATTTTTATGTTTTTGATTTTTTTTATTTTTGCATTTTTAAATTTTTGCAATGCACAGATATGCGTCCCTTAGGTTTTATTATTCAGACACGTCAGCAGATGCATTGCTTTGACTTACAGCTCTTCCAAATTTATTTGTGTTTACAGTAAATAATTTAACAGTAAATAATTTCAGAACAAATTGTTTTCCATGCCATATCTAAATTGCTGCAAACTGTGAATCCAAAACCGAGGTTTGTACCGAACCGTGGATGATGTGTACCGTTACTCCCCTAATCGGAATAACAGAAAATTGTCGTCTCTGGGTTTTTCCCATGACTTGAAACAGGCACCCAGCTTTTGTTTGCTTTAAAACAGAAGCTGTGTGGCATCTGAGAAAGGCCTTTATTTTTAGACGCTTGTTTTCACTCATTGCATGTGGATATTGTATCCACAGCAGAGCAAAAGAGAGCGCTTGCCGAACAAAGCGTGTTTGTTCCGCCGTTCTGCCTTCGGCCGGACATGAGGCGTTTCCTGAGTCGGTGGTCACGTTAGCCCTGAAATTTGTGTCAAACCCAGTGAGTCAGTGGTGACACACGCCTCCCACACACCATCTCTCAGTGCAGTGATATCCTAATCGGCGTGAGGCGGATCGCTCTCTTATGTAAGATTGCACATACGGTGCTCTCTGGTGCCTTGTACTGCTGGCTTTGTGCTGCCCGTTCTAATGTTTCCCACCAAAGGCCATTTTCAGGCCTTTTTAAGCAAAGCCCAGTGCTCCTAAATTCCTCGATATATGTAAGTTTGAAGGTAGTAGGATCTCCAGAACAGTAACCGGATCAGGTGCAGGACCATGGTTTGACTGCTGGCAGATTGAATCTGGCGCAGCTTATTATTATCCAGGGTTTTTTTTTTTTTGTTCATTGTAATGAATGATGCTAATGCTGACCGCCACAAAAATTTGTGTTCGATATCTCATCTGTGAAGGATCTGGCTTTGTAATGAGGGTGTTCAGTCTTAGCTGTGAAGGATCAGTCCTTCTAATGGTGCTTTCAGCCTGAACTCTCTATGTCTGTGCTGTGAAAGATCAGGCTTTGTAATAGGGGCTTTCAGCCTGAGCTCTGTTTCTAAGCTGTGAAAGATCAGGCTTTGTAATGGGGACTTTCAGTCTGAGCTCTTCGGTTTCTGAGCTGTGAAAGATCAGGTTTTACAATGGGGGTGTTAGCCTCCTTCAGGCTTCTGATTTTGTTTTTGGTGGCGAAATCAAATGTTGATTGAGACTCCAGCAAGCGTGGACGTGTGTGCCTGATTCTGTGTGGGTTTGGAGAGCTTGTGAAAGCCCAGAGGGTACAAATAATTGGTTCCTTGGTGGGTTTGGCTATGTATGTGTGTGTGTGTTGCAGCAGCACCAAATGAGCACAACATAACAGAAAGCAGGAATAGGAATACTCAGGCCTTGTTTACCTTGTTTAGATTTTTTTTTCTGCTTAGCTTGCCAGTGGGGTGGAGGATGCCTCCTACCTGAAGTGAGGTGGCTATAGGGACTCAACTCGAGCCCTAGAGTCGGTGCCCTGAGCCTTATCAGGCAGAGATGGATGTGTGTGTGTTAGAGGGCGATAAAGACCCGCAAACGTGACACACAGCTGAGGCTGAAAGCGCTCAGGCTGCATTTAGAGCCTGTGGGTGGTGTGCACATTAGCTGAACACATGTTGCATAAACACGAATCCCTGGGAAGAGGAGAACCAGCTAGCTGGCCGTTCGCACGCCTCTGTGTGTTTGTGTGCGCAGCCCCCGTAAACCTGCGAGGACCTGCCTGCCTTTTGTCTCCAGTTACACTAATGAATATTTACGATGGCCATTTTTCCGTTCATGCTCACATAGTTTTATTCACGGTGACTGTGGCCCGGCAACTCGTCGCCTATGCAGTCGGCGATAAGAACTGCGACTAAACAGAAGCTCTAATGAGCGGAAGCGAGGGCTGGTGTTGACTGAAACGCCCTGAAGAAAGCCCCCCCCCCCCCCAGGCTTTGCAATGCCATCCCAGCCCCTCCAGGGACCTTCGGCATATGGAGCGTTTGGCTCCCATGCGATGCTCCATAATCCATCTGTGTCTGTTGGCCGAATCTCTGGCGAGGTTTTGTGCACGGGTGCCCTCAGAACCGATACGGGTCACGTGCCAAAATTCCGACCTAAACAGAGGAGCAGGTCACTGTTTTGTCGCTGTGTGTCACTCTTTGCAGTGAACATAAGCTCTGTTTGTACTGGAAAGCAGAAAAGCAGATACTTTTTTAGTGTCTGTGGCACCAAATATATGGCTGTGGTACATCAGTACAGCTCCCATGACGTCCAAGATGGGATGTGAGTGTCCCCAGTGACCGGATCAGATGCCTGCATTCACCTGTCGCCATTCTCCTCTATAATTAAAGAAGGCCGCTGTCTTCGTGTGACCTTCCTTCATCGTCGGTCACCCTAACAGGCCCGGGAAACCCGATCCGAATCCCCATCCTGCCGTCTGCGGACCTTCCCTGGCACGCACGGCGCCTGAAATATTCAGCAAGACACCATGTCCGCCGAGTAGCGTCCAAGTGGGAATGCGGGATCCCTGGGGATCGTGACGAGGGAGCTGGGGGCCGAGGTACCCGTGCCGCTGTCCTCCGGGGGCTGTTTGCCTGCCCGTGCCGCTGTCCTCCGGGGGCTGTTTGCCTGCCCGTGCCGCTGTCCTCCGGGGGCTGTTTGCCTGCCTGTGCCGCTGTCCTCCGGGGGCTGTTTGCCTGCCCGTGCCGCTGTCCTCCGGGGGCTGTTTGCCTATCCTGTCCTCCCCCGGAGCAGCTGTCTGTGCGTTTTGTAAAGAGTACAGTGTTCTGTCCTGTCATGCATTTGAAGGGACCTGACAATATAAAGGCTATGCGTGATGAAATCCCGCTATGCCACAGTGCTCTGAACTGGAGAGGTGGGGGTGGGGGTGGGGGCTTTCTAGAAAATATTTTAATCTGGAGTCCGGAGGGTAGAATCACGTCTATTGAAAAATGCGAACTGCCAACAGAATGAGATTTGGCAAATATTAAAACTGAGCACATCTGATATGAGGAGACAATGTGGAGTTTGCTGGGAAGGCTGTGACACCCCTCCCCCTCCCCCCCAAAACTGGCATTTTTATTTTGCTGACAGAATTATCTGTCAACTGTAGTGCTAGACCGTGTGGAGAGATTTGAATTTTATGAGCCTGGAAAACTGCAGAGATGAAGGCCGTGAGCATCCAGGAGCTGCGGTCCAGCTTCAGTCCCTTGTTTGTTTAAGCTCTGCTGTTGAAGGACAAACTGCAATGGGAACCTCGGAACCATCTGTAAATAGAGATAATGTAAGTGATTAAAACAGTCCCTTTGACTAATCAGTTAAGATTTGGGGTTTCTTTAGTGGTCAGAACGACTGACCATTGTCATAATTCAGCAGTAGGACAGAGCTTATTGGACTGGCACTACAGATGTGTGTCAGGGGTCATTGCAGTTCCTTCGGTACTGCTCTGTGCTCCTTATCCTAGATTTAGCTCTGGAACAATCTGGGCAAGATTGTAACAGTCCTGAGCGCCATCTTTATACCAGGAGACAAAGTGACTTGCCTCTTTGAACGTGTGTGTGAATGCTGGCTTCATCTTTGCTGAGTGGGCAAAGTATAATGTATGTTAATGTAATTGGTTCACAGTTTCATATCATGCAATAGACATGTATCAAGAGTATGTATTTGGGGGAAAATATTCTGGGGGGGGGGGCATTGCAGTTTGCCCAGTGTCTTTTCTCTTTGGATTTAACTAGCTTTTCTTTTAATTTGTGAATTCATTTAATGAATTAATTTCTTGGTACAGGGAATGATATCTGTTAACAGGCAGGGAACCTTCGGTACACAAACTGTCTAATGTGTGAGAGAGGAGGGGGCTGGGATGTTTATCTCAGCCATGGGCTGATTTAAATGTTTGGGTATTTAATTTCTGTTGTTTGTGTCTGGCTGGTGCCCATAATTATGGCGTCCTCGTTAATGACTCACAGGGTCGTGTGCCTTTTGGAGAAGGAACTTAATTCACGCATGAGGGTGAGAATCCTGCGCTTTTTCTTAGACGGCATGAGATATCGGGGCACCTGCCACTGTGGACACACAGCCTGTTAATTGGCTCCTCTCTTGGATGGGATGAACCACTGAGTCAGCCTGTGTTTATAGCCTTCTGTGGAAGACCTTTCATTAGTGTGCGTCACTTATAATTTTAGATATTAAAGTATTACTTTCAGATAAGACTGGTATGTTGAGCTTTTAACTTAATTAGTCTGTGTCTCGGGACGGGAAATCCTTGCAAAGCCAATTAAGAAGTTTATTGATGAAAGATCATGATGCTCACGGTGCTCCAAGAGCACGCTGTAGCTCATCACCAATGCTAATAGCCACCCGCGCTTCACCGATCCATCATACTCCGCATGCCGAGAAGGTTAAGGAGCTTGGCTGTGTGGTAACAGGCCAGCTCCACGGGCAGCCGGATTGGAGCTCTGACACCCTGCAAGCCAGCTCTGCCCGGCCCCGTGTTCATTCAGCCGTGAGGTTTTAAGGGCTCCCACTGCAAACGTGCGGCTTGGAAGAGTTGGTGAAGAATGAGTGGTACCTGGTGTAATTTCCTCTGCGTCCCTGCCAGATAAGGAAGCTTCTTGGTTGTTTTTAAAGGCTTGGGTACCATAAACTGCTGTGATGGCACTGTGTGTTACAGCGGAGGACTGCAGCCGACGGCTGATAAAGTGAACTAAGAGTAGAGGGATCATTCTGCATTGGGTGTTAATCACTCACCCCCAAACACAGAACACAGACCTCACCTGGATAAATGGTTTGGAAAGCAGATGGATGGACAGAGGATCAGACATCCGGTCTCACATTCTCTAACCCCTACACACACAACCCACCGCCGGATAGAGCATTGTTGTTAGAGTGCAGAGTAGTCTCTCCTCAGTCCTTGTTTGTCACATTCACTGTTTGGAAGTTGTAAGTGCTGATTTTGCACTGTGATTTTGTCAGCAGAACATTACTTTGCCTTATCTTTGCAGTGCTGTCACTGGTTTCAATCCCACAGAACCTCTAAAGAACCTTTATTGTGTGCTTTATATAAAAGATGGTTTCATTCTGGCTTGGCTTTAGAATCTTTTAAATCAGTCCTGCAACAAAACTTCTTTTGAAAGGCAACCTTGAAGCTGTAAAATTCTGTTATAAAACTTAAAAGTATTTATAGATTCTAAAATTTTGTATTCAGGGAGGCCTTTAAGAATCGCTACCTCTCATGCCCTTGCAGTGGGGCCTGTTTTTGTTTTGATGGGTGATGCTGGTTATTGCCAGAGATTGCGAAAAATAGTCAAAGAGTCGGCTTTTCTTTCCTTGGCCCTTTGACACCACAAAGGGCTTAATACTGCTTCGGTCCTGCACCACCCCACTGGACCTGGAAGATGGTGGTGTTTGTCCAGTTCTCGGAATATGGAAGCAAACGCAGAATCCGTTCACACGACTGGTCCTTTTCATGCTGTCGTTTTAACAGCTTTTACTAGTGTAGCATCTTCATCTCACCATGTGGCAGTAACTCTGAGGATGAGGATGCATATTTTACTTTCTTGCAGAAACCTTGGAAAATCCGGACTGAGGGTGTCCTGTCTCGGGCTGGGTGAGTGCCCAATGGTGCCGTTAGTTAATTGATGATTTTGCTCTCCAAGGATCGTTCCCTTTGTGTAATAGAACTGCCTCCTGCTATAGTGAGAGCACCAATATTTCAGATGTGATTGGTTGCTGAACCTGTCCATCTCTTTTGTTGCCATAGGAACATGGGTGACGTTTGGGGGCCAGATCACGGACGAGGTATGTTTTTAATTGTTATATTGCATGTTGAATTCCCATTAAGCCTGCCTCCACCTGCTAACAGATATAAGAATGCAAGCCTTTTAATAACAGGAAATGCACTGATGTGGTGTCTAAGACCTGTCGTCTTGCTCTTGTCCCCCAGATGGCCGAGCAGCTGATGACTCTGGCCTACGAGAACGGCATCAACCTGTTCGACACCGCCGAGGTCTACGCGGCGGGAAAGTGAGTGTTCCAGAAAGAAAGTGAAGCAGGCCGGTCCTGCAGACCTGTCGCGTGAAGTGGAGCCCTGTCTGAGGTGTGCTCCACATCAGCCGTGACGGCAGCTTCCCGTTGCCTGCTATGCCAGTGATCTGTGGCTCTCCAGGTCTAATAGCGGTTTTCTAGTAGACCAAACGACGAATCCAAAAACAATCCCATTACTGTCCTACCCTGAAACTGACCCGCTTCAGTACTAGTATCCCGCAAAAGGCTTATTTGTAAGTCGTCCGCAGAGTAATTCACTTAACCGAAGCACAAGGTCTGTGTGTATCCCTGGGTATGCGATGTGCCCAATTTAAAGATCTGTAAGAGGGCATGGGGTGGCGTGTCGGAAAGCAGAGCGGGTGCTGCCACTTAGCACACGATGCACAGTTCTGCACTGTAACGGAAGCATCACCTCTGGTTGGCCCAGCAGTCTTAGTTTGATCCAGGTTAATTTGAACAGGAATATGTCACACAGCAGCTGCTGGTTATGTAACCAGCGTAGATGCAGTGTGGAGTGAGGTGTTTGGACTGTCCGGGTGGGAGAGGTGCGCGGTGGCCTTGTGCCACCTGTAAACACCCCCCACCGGTGATGATCGCGGCACACTGCCATACATCACCCTGCCGACAGACCCAGTAATTCCCGTTACTGTGCGTACCTCAGCCACGACGGCACCATGAAGATGAAGTCTCAGACTCGGGAGTTTGGGCCGCGTCGGCGTGCCGCCGGGTGTCCATTAACTATGAGCAGGGTGCCAGGCGATCGGTGCACTCCACCACTACCAGGCGTGACGAGTGTGGGGCGCACAGTGGCGTAGCCGGGGTGCTCGTGAGCTCTACAGTGACGTGTGACCGTGGTCTTCCTTCGGAGCCCCTTGATGCCTGGGCATCCTGGTGGTGGAGAACGTGCCCCCTTTGTGGCGTGTTTGCGATTCTGTGACACCTGCTGCATGTTCATCAGCAGTTACACGAGTTTTGTTTGTCCCCCTCTTGTGTTCATAATGCCATCTGACTGACTTTGCACGGACTGTTCAGCCCCTCATGCACACTGGTTTGCATTTTTTGAGGGCATCTCCAGGGCTTGATAGTGCAGCACCTGGAGCTCTATGGCTAACGGAGTCGGAATAGCCTGTAGGAACCCCCTCATCCTGATAGGAGGGGCTTTCTTCTCCTTGCCTTACAAGTTCTTGCTTCCCCAGCCTGTCTGTGTGCCTGTGGTAATTCAGAACACCGTTGACCTTCATAGGAATTGCTGTCTCCATAAGCAGATACATCCCGATACGTAGATGGTAAAAAAAAAAAGGAATCCTACGGTAATCAGAAAATAGCCCTTATGCTCAGCGGTTTTTGTCCCACCGCCCAGCAGTCTGCTGTTTTGTTACGCGTTCGCAGAATAGCGAGCGCCAGTGAGCCCCTGTCATATGGACAGGTGTGCTGCCTACCCCCCCCATCCCCTTTGTGGGTCGGGAAACATGGTGTGTCAGGATGTAAGATGCAGATGGCACTTAGGAACTGGAGCTGAGCGCACTGCAGGTGTCCTCCTGCCGGATGCCTGCCTGACAGTTCGCGCGGCCCCCTATGTGGGGGCCTGCTGTGGCAGCAGTATTAGTTAACCCCATAACTAAAGTCTACATTTCTGAGAATCACCCCCTCCCGCATTCCAAACACGCGCCGGCCTGGATGTGAAAATGAAAATTCCTTAAACACAAAGAGACGAATCGCTGCGGAACATCAAACAATTAGCACAAAATCTGGAAAAGGTCATTTGCAATGGGATACTGAAGCAGACCCCGGGGGCAGGAATTAAGCAGGTGACATTTAGCGCGCGGCGCGTCCCTCCCTAAGCCCCCTCTGCCTTGCGAGGCCTGTGCTGCCCTCTCCCTGCCTCACTCAGCTGTGTGGGAGTGACTGCGCGTTCTCGCCGGGCGTCATTAGCCTCCTGTGGCTGAGCGCCGCAGAGCTGCCTGTTGTCGTGGGTAGAGCACGCAGGATGTGTCTGACGCGGTGCCTTATGAAAGATGTCGTCTTTTCTGCCGATTGAACGTTAAATGTAGTCATTCAGCTCATGGTGATTCTCTCTCTCTCTCTCTCTCTCTCTCTCTCTCTCTCTCTCTCTCTCTCTCTCTCTCTCTGTTCACCTCAGGGCTGAGGTCACCCTGGGAAACATCATAAAAAAGAAAGGTTGGAGGTAGGGCTCATTAAGGCGCTACCTTTGGAGTTCCATCGCCCTCCTTTGGCCTTGCCAGTCTCCAGCGGCCATAAAGACGGCCCCGCTGATGATGGACCACGTTCCCTAAAGGGCCATGTTTACTTGGTTTGGGGCTGGTTCTGAATCCTTGCGGACCTGCTGTGTGTCTGTGTGATACACTCTCTCCACCCGGCACATTTACTGGTGGTTTTATGCATGTTCGGGCTGAAAGCCTTTGTCATCCGTATGGGTGCTAAATGGCAGCCGAGTGCCGTGTGCAGTGGGCTTTGCGCCAAAGGCTTCAGGCCGCGTCTCTGTTGTGTTTCTCTTCACAGGCGTTCCAGTCTGGTCATCACTACAAAGATCTTCTGGGGCGGAAAGTATGGCATTTGTCTCCTGTCTCATTCTCAGACACATACGTCATTCATCTTCTGTCCCTCATGCATACACACACACACACACACAACCATTTTCTTTGGAGGAGGGGTGATATGAAAGTTATTCTGTCCATCTGTTCTCTTGCCTTTCTATCTCCACATTACACACAGTCATTGGGGTGGAGGGATATTGCTTTATATCCCAGTTTTACTCTGGTAAAGGGAAATTTCACAGAAAAGACTACTTCTGAAGTTTATACCCCTTGTGTGAGTTTGAGCTGTGCAGGTCACCCCGTAACCTGTGTGCCTCTGCTCTGGCCCCCCCGTATGACAAGCTGTCTTCTATGCGTCACTTTTCAGAGCAGAAACGGAGAGGGGTCTGTCCAGGAAGCACATCATCGAAGGTAAGCAGGAGCGAAGTAAGGATTATGGGTAGACAGAGCACTGGGCAGCACCCCGTCACCGCGAGGAGGAGAGGGTGCAGTGCGCCGTGTGAGGAAAGCCCTCCAAAAGCCGTCTGCCTGAGGCTGTACTGGCTCCTCTTAATGTGGGACTTCAACCTGAATCATCTGTGACATATTGCTTTCCGGCAGGTCTGAAGGCTTCTCTGGAGAGGCTGCAGTTAGAATATGTAGATGTGGTGTTCGCCAACAGGCCAGACCCCAATACGCCTATGGAAGGTGAGGACGAACAGCCCTCTTTCTCTCTCTCTCTCTCTCTCACTATCTGTTCCTAGTTCACGCTCTTATCATCTCACCCCCCCACACACACATCGCTGTGTGTGTGCTGTTTACTTGTGCGGTTGAGATGGAAGTTTCATTTCTCCTCGGAGCATGGTAGCGCCCTCCTCCCCACCCGTGGTCCCGTGCCCCCCCCCGGTATATCCAGTCTCTCTCAGCTGCCTCTGCAGAGGTGTGATCCCAGATGCTCGCCGCTGAAGGCCTGCTGCTGGTGTCTCTGTTATCCTTGGTCCTGGTTCAGTTGTGCCTGACACACATCTTTATTTCTCCCAGATAAGTGGCTGAGCTCTCTGATGTGCTCCAGCATGCAGTCACGCGGCACAGTGTCTACTCACAGCTGCCCCCTAGTGGCAGTGCTGCTTTGCTGGGTTTGTCAAAACAGATATAGGGCTGCAGTGTATCCAGACGTGACACCTGGGGTGAATGTGTCCCAAAAGGCACGTTTGTGGCACACAGACACGTAACCAGGGCTCTTTATTTGGTTAGGACTCTAGTTTGTAGTCTTAGTGCCAAAATAATGGTTCTGATGTTTGACAGTTTGTATCGGTATGAGAGACAGATTAGTCTGCCGGGTGGCTGACCTGCACACACAGGACTGGTTGATGTAAGTCACGGTGACAGATTGTGACAGCTTCCATGATGCTGATCGGTGGCTCCATGGTGTGTGAGTCTGCTGGATTCCTGTGGTGTTCTCCCAGTAAGGGGCCACTGTCTCTTGGGAACACTGTTCCTGTCTAAGGTGACATCACACTTCCAGCTGTGAACTTTGCTTGTGTTGCGTGGGACTACTGCTGAAGTGCGGAATGCTTACTGCATGAGGTGCGGTACCCCGGACAGGGCAGCGGGCATCTTGCCTGGATGGTTAATATGGGAAAATGAGTTTATTTTTTAGGGTCAAATGTATCTCCAAGAAAAATGTCCATTGTGAATGTCCATTCCTCAAGAGTCGTGCGTTTGTGGTGGGTTGGCTGGTTGGGGGTGGGGGGGGGGCGTCCTCTGGCACACATCGTAGGGTTGTGTGATTGATCTCCAGCCTCCTTGTGATTTTCTAGCCGATTTCCATTTCAAAAGCTTTACGGAAACTGCGGAAAGAGATTTCCCCATGTACCAAAATGACCGGCTGCGCGCTCTCCCTGACAGCACTGTTCAGAAGCCCACGGCGTCCCTGGGCAGCAATTAAAGCGCTCAGCCATGCCCACGGTGCTTCCTGTTTCACACATTGGCTTTAGAGCGGCATGCTTCACCTACGGCTGCAGCTGGCGTGGCACCTGCGGGTGCCGCCGCGATCCTGGCCTCCCAGTGTCACGTGGCATCTGGCTGGGGAGGGCGAGCTTTGTGCCAGCTTAGCGGCATTATCCTAATGGGCAGCTAAGATAAAAAAGCCGTACAGTGGATTTCTTCAGGCACCTGAGAGCTGAATTCCTGTCTGGCCCATCCAGCCCTGTGTTTTTTCATAAGGTTTTCAGCGGTAAAATTGATTAGATTTTGTCTCATTTTGTCTCTTCCAATATCCTACTACTTTCAAATCTTGGCAGCTTCCTTTTATTACAGTATTTCTCATGGAACGTCTGTCACCTTTCCGTCATTGTCTCCACGGCAACACCTGCCCTGCCCCGCCCCGCCCACATCGTGATGAGTTTGCCCTTTGCCATTGCAGAGACGGTGCGAGCGATGACCCACGTGATCAATCAGGGAATGGCTATGTACTGGGGCACGTCCCGCTGGAGTCCCATGGAGATCATGGTGAGCCCTTATTCTCCAGCCTCGTTAGATAACTCAGCTGGATGTTAAAATTAAGATCCAGAAGTGAGGCCTCTCATCAACCATTTGCAGTGTGATTGATTCCAGCAAATGCTAAGTGCTTAGTAAGCCGCCTTGATTATTACCATAACTCTCATAAACTGGCGGACGCGTGGAGCTGCGTTCCGCGTAGCGTGTCACCTGGGAGCTCAGGGCCGCTGTTCCCTCGCCCCCTCCGCAGGAGGCGTACTCCGTGGCACGGCAGTTCAACCAGATCCCCCCCATCTGCGAGCAGGCGGAGTACCACATGTTTCAGAGAGAGAAGGTGGAGGTGCAGCTCCCAGAGCTCTTCCACAAGATTGGTGAGTGTGCCATGTGCCACCCCCCCCCCCCCCCCCATTGGACACAGGTCAGTGACAGTAGTGCTCTCTCCCCAGGCGTCGGTGCGATGACGTGGTCCCCACTGGCCTGCGGGATCATCTCAGGGAAATACGACAGTGGGGTTCCCCCATACTCACGAGCCTCCCTGAAGGTACCACAGACCCCCCCCCGTATTTTACTCTCCCATACTCCTCTGTCTTCTCACTGATACCTGTTGTTGCTGTTGTTCCTGTGTGGTACTGAGTGCCCTAACAGAACTTTCACCTGTGTTCCAGGCCTGAGAGCTTCCTGTCATCCAGGGTTTGAGGGGTTAAACTGCTAAAGACCTGTAAACACACTCACTGCATCTATACACACACTCACTGCATCTATGCACACACACTGCGGAAGATGTTCTCGCTGGCGATGAGTAAATATCACAGTGATGTCCTGAGATTCAGGTAGTCAGTGGTGTATTCAGTTCAAGCCTAAACACTAATGCATTTCAGATCAGTTATCAATAATCTATATAAATACGGGATTCTCGCTCTTGTAGTACCTGGTATGAGCCGTGTTTTGGCAGTTATATAATCTTATAACTTAATCGTACAGCGAATGGTTCATTTTAATGACACAGTGAAGGAAAAATGTAATTATGATGAATAATACACTGAAATGTAGAAGTTGGATAAACTTTGATTATGATGTGAATTTAGCACAGAATTCGTCAAACACTTGAGCTGTGAAAATCGCACACCGGGGACTAGCATGGAAGAGCTCTGCTTTTAAAAATATCTGTGTATCTTACATGCGGAGTGGCTGCATGTCCGCTGTACTGCCTCGCGGCCCGCTCTCCTCCTCCTCCTCCCACGGACTTGTTCAGACCTGTGTGTGTGTACTTGTGTGTGCGTGCTGTGTGTATTCTGTTTCTGTTGCCTGTGTGTGTGTGTATGTGTGTGTTTGCGTATGTTGTGTGTACTGTATTTGTTGCCTGTGTGTGTGTACTTCTATGTGTGTTTTATGTATGGTGTGTGTGTTGTGTATGTTGTATGTGTACTATGTGTGTTGCCTGTGTGTGTTTTGTGTATGCTGTGTGTGTGTGTGTGTTGAGTATGCTGTGTGTGTGTTGCCTGTGTGTGTGTTTTGTGTATGCTGTGTGTGTGTGTGCAGGGTTCCAAATAAGATTTTCAACTTGATTAGCAGTTTTGCTAATCAAAATTTTCAAAAGTTGCAATTTGAT